>WOXC01006168.1:600000-832500 GCA_011680675.1 Gymnobelideus leadbeateri
CTGTACTGGCTTGGGGTGTGGGCCAGGCCCCATTCTGGGAAGGTCAGTGGAAGCAGCCAAAGCAAGGTGCTATTTTTAAGTCCCGGCTTGGCCTGCCTAGCCTCACCAGCCCCCCCACCCCCAGTCGTCCAGAGCCAAGACGCCACCGGGAGGCCTGAAGCCAAGAGGCCGGTTTGTTCCATTCAAGTGAGTTTTGGCTCAGTAGCCGCTTCACACCCAATTAATTACTTCAGCACCAGATTAGGCTAGCAGTCTTGGAGCAAAGTGATAATAGGGGCCAATTACATTAATTTATATTTTCTCTGCCAACCCTGGCTTCTTTGGCGGGGCCCCGAAGACCTCTTACTTTCCCAGGGGCCGATGAGCAGGATTACCCCAGACCAGACCCCTACCCATGTCCCCTGTTACCCTGGGGAACTGAATAAAGAAGGTCAGAGATGGAGAGGAAGTTAAAACACAGGACAGAGGATATCAGAACTGAAAGCGATATTGGAACACAGACTATAACAACCTTAGAACATTGAATGGTGGAATATAGGAACATTATGATATAGAACACAGGACACAGAAATATAGAATGGAGAACAGAGGAAGTCTTAGAATACAGAATGACAGAGCTGGGGGGAGCCTGTAAAGATCAAGTACATATAAAGGACCTGTTTTTTGTTTGTTTTTTTTCTGCTCACCAAATTCTTTTCCACAGAAACTGAAAATGAGATGTACTATCAGGCATAACCACTGGGGCTGGTTTGAATGTTTATTGGGAAGTGTGTAGCATCCTAAAAAAAGGTCTTTAAGTTAAAAAAAATGAAGATAGTTTATGTAATGTCAGAGCTAGACACTAGAACGTAGATCTACAGATGTGGAAGGGACCTTAGAACACAGAACGTGGAATATCGGAGCTGGAAGGGTCCCTGTCCCACCGTGGCCTTCTAGAGAGGAGGAAGAAACACCAGGTTCTATTGACGTAGGTCCCTTGCTCCTGTCAGGCAGTAAAAATAGCTGAGGAGAAGAGGAGGGAGGGGTTGTTGTTTTTTCACTTTTTTCCACCATCCATAGTGGCTGCCAGGAGAAAATGACCCTAGTTAAACAAACGCCTTAAGAAGCTTGTTCCCCACTGAGAAGGTGGAGGCGGTGAATTCATGCTTTGAGTCTTCAAGTGTCAGAATCTGTCTTTGAGGAGTCATCTGGGCAGTCCCCTTATCCGTAGGCAGGCTCAAGTCTAGGCCACCCAAGGCAAGGGTCTTCTAGCTTTCAGCTGCTCAGACACAACTTGGTGTGGTGGGAAGTGTGCTGAGCTTGGAGGTGGTAGACTGGCTCATATACTTTTCTATTATGTGACCTGGGTCTGGAGACTTGACTTCATCAAGTGAAATTGGGTGCTCACATACAATCTTCCTATTTATCTTGGCTATCAACTTGTTGATCCCCAATACTCCTTGTCTTTGCTAGTTCATTATCCATATCACACCCCCACTGGGGCTTTCCTAGTCTCTGTCCTGAGCTCTTTTCTCTCTGGATATTCTTTTTTGGTGACATCATTAGCTCCCATGGGTTTAGCAATTATCTCTATCTAGATTCATAGATCTATCCATCCTGCCCCAATCTCTCCCATGACCTTCAATACCAATTGCCACTTGGACATCTTGAACTAGATGTTCCATAGATATCTCAAAGTCAAAATGTCCAAAACCAGAGATCGTTATCTTTCCCCTCAAACCCTTCCCTCTTCCAAACTTCTCTATTTCTGGTGAAGGCATCAGTATTTTTCCAGTCTTCCAGGTTCATAACTTTGGCTTTATACTACTTCTTTACTTTTCCTCACACCATATAGCCCACCGATTGCCAAAGCTTGCCATTTCTATCTTCACAACATTTTTTGTGTCTGACCCCTTCTGTCCCCTCACATACCTGCCAACTTAGTTCAGGCTTTCTTTCTACTTTTCATCACTTTAGTCTAGATTTTGCAACAGCCTCTTAATTGGTCTTCCTCTCTAAAGTCTCACCCCATCCAAATCCATCCTGTATACCACCCAGATGACTTTCCTTAAGCACAGATCTGACTACACCATTCCTCTACTCAGTAAGCTTCTATACGTCTTCATTGCCATTAGGATAAAATATAAACCCAGCTTTGAATGCCCTTCGCAATCTGGTCCCAACCTATCTTTACAGCCTTGATGGATATTACTCCCTCTCTTACACTCTGTGATTCAACCAGACTGACCTTTCTGCTCCTTATACATAACACTCCATTTACCAGTGCCTTGGCACTGGTCTACAACCATGCCTATAATGCACATCTTCACCTCTGATTCAGAGAATTCCTCCTTCAAGTGGTAGTTCGAACATTGCCTTCTATGACACCTTTTCTGATTATGCCCCCTCCAACTTCTGGTGCTTTCCTTCCAAACTACTTTGTGCATCTTAAATATGGTGTAAAACCCCCAACTTTCTCCAGACTCTCACTCTCTCTCTTTTTTAGTCTGGGACTGGCTCACTCACCCCACCCCCTCCCCCAACCTATACTTTCTCTGGCAGGTTGAGGTAGTGCACTGGAGGAGGAGGGCCATGTGATTAGTATTCAGCTCTCAGAGTCCAGGGGTGGGAAGTAACCCTGAGGTGTATATATGTGGGAAGGAAAGTGGCTATCCAACTGCTATTCATCATTATGGCTCCTGAGCCCCCATCCAGTGTTCTTCCCATTTAGAAAAAAAAAGTCACAATGACATTATTAACTCTTAAACGTGATATATTTTAACAACCAAGAAAGTATAAGCAAAGATAATATCATTTACTTAATAGAATGCAAAGGCAGGAATAATCAAGATAATAGTCTCCTTATAGTCCTGGTCACACTCTCCCACCAATGTTCGCAACGTATATGGTAAAGAGTAAGCCACAAATTTATAGAAAACTAACAATGAGGCATCTCAGTAGAGAAACCCATGCTCCTGGTGCTACTCTGATTCTGGGCTTCTGGACTTGATATCCTTAGTTTCTTTGGGGCACACTTTATCCCACCTACTATTTGTTGGCAAGTTGTTCCTTTTCTGGGCCTTTCCACTCTTGTTTGATAGATCTATCCCTCTGCTAGTGAAACATCTGCCCTAAGCATGTGTTTGTAGCTTTCTTGTCTGGATGCTGAAGTAATATTAAGCTGTTCCCTTAACCCCGGGAAACTGCAGAACCCTTCAGATCTGTCCTCTGGGTTCTGAAATTCCCCTCTCTCAAGCTGTAGAAGGTGCTAAGAGCAATGTGGGCAAGCCCAGACAGTCCTTTACATAGCAGGATTATATAAATGCCTGCTTTCTCCAATCAGCTCTCAGCAGCTACAGAACTCTCTTCTGATGAACACCCAGCAGCAGCTACAGAGCCTTTCCAGCTTCCATTAGCTCTCTCATTTGTCTTAGTCTGCATTAGCTAGTCTTCTTTTCTGACCTCCTATCCTCTGCTCCTTTCAAGCACTGTGTTTCTGTCATTATTGTCAGTTCTATCTTCAGGTGGCTGCTGGCTTTTCATTCTTCCAGTCTCTTTGCCCTGGTTCCTTCCGGCTTCTAATGACTCAAATCAAAGCCTCTTCATGAATTGTGGCTCATCTTTAACTTAGGTTCACAAGACCCAAATCCCCAAAGGGGTCAGTGGATAGATTTCAGGGAGTCCATGTCCTTGGATGGGAAAAATATATATGTCTTTATTTTCCAGTAATATTCAATTTCCTTTGTCATTCTATGTATTTTCCTGTGTAATTCTATGTATTTAATTTTACACATTTAAAAGCATCTTTCCAAGAAGGGTCTGTCAATAGACTTTATCAACCTGCCTCCAAATTCGAGAACTCTAACTCCAGTGGTTTTGTATGCTTAAATATTCTCTCTCTACAAAATTATAAACTACTTGAGGACAAGAACAAGAATTAGACTCGGAATCAGAAGAGTTGGTATCTGAATTCTGATCATATCATCTACACTAGAAATGCAAATTTAGCCAAGTTATCAAACTGCTCTGTGTCTCTTCATCCATAAAACTGGGCTAATAATCCCTTCCAGACTCTCTCAAATATTTTTTTTTTCCTGAAAGCAATATGTGAATTCTTTCAGTTCACGCTTTGTTTTCTGCATTCAGAAGTTTGGGGCAGTTTTCTTGTATTAGTTTATTCATTATGACATTCAGTTTTTTTGACTTGTTAGGTTATTCTGGTTGCCCTATTATTTTTAAATTGTCATTATGATGCTTCCTGTCTTTGAGATCAATATGTTTTGCTTA
The DNA here is from genome assembly GCA_011680675.1 of Gymnobelideus leadbeateri. Classification (NCBI taxonomy): domain Eukaryota; kingdom Metazoa; phylum Chordata; class Mammalia; order Diprotodontia; family Petauridae; genus Gymnobelideus; species Gymnobelideus leadbeateri. The sequence continues at coordinate 604,267 of WOXC01006168.1, forward strand.
TATAGAAATCATGTTTTTTTTTTAATGTTATTTATTTTTGCCTCAGCTTTCCAGATTATCCTTCACTTCTGTGTATTTGCATTCCAATTAATTCTCTTTCTCTTTTGTTTCATTGGTGAGACTTGAATTCAAGTCATGCTTCCATGGATTCAAGTTTTCTATTTTGCCAATTATTTCTGCTGTGCAGACCATATAGTCTGCTTTCACAATTTTTAATTTCTATTTTGAACCATTTGGAAACACCTTGCTGTCATTCCATGATCTATTGGAATCCACAGTGCCCTCTGCCTCATCAATTGATTCATTTTTCTTTGTTTTGCAGTATTTATTTATATATATGAATAAATATCTTGAATAATTAATTAATTAATTAAAAACCTCTTTTATCTGATCTAGAGACAATATTCCCTTCTGTTATTAATATTTCTCATATTGGTTTTTTGCTCTTTGAGTTTTCTTCCTACTAAGATACTTGGCAATTTAAGTCTTTTTTCCTTATTTCCTTTCCCTATTACTCACTTTCTGACTCCCTCCCATCCAAAGGTGATTTCTTTAGGAAATGGATCGCCTCTCATTTAGGGCAACACATGGATCACCAGCCTCTGTGTCTTCTCCAAGTGACTTCTGAGGGGACAGATTTGGCTCCAACTGGATGTTGGGCCCTTTTCCTCAGTCTTAGTGGAATGCCACCAGGAATTCTCACACTCCTGTCTGTTTTCCATCTCTTCCTCTATTCTCTGGCCTAGCTCTGTTGTGGCATAGATAATACCATGCTACTACAATATCTGAGAGAATTTTTGCTATTTGGGTCTCTGAGGCCAGAGGATGGAAGGAAGTGATGTAGCATTGGAACGTAGCATTGAATTCTACATGGTAGGCAGTGGAAAAGGTAATGCTGGGTGAGTGTGTTAGTGGACTGGGATTTTTCTTTGTTATTAGTTCATCAAGTTCTTGTTGTTCTAGTATATCAAGATAACTAAAATTCCTTGATCTCTTGTGCATAATTCCTTTTTTTGGAGAGGTTTCAGCAGTTAAAGGGATTACAGAAATTGCCTAGCCCTGCATCTTCTTGGTCATATGACCTGGAAGTCTTCTCACAGAATTTTTATAATGAGCAGATATTCAGAGAGTTATAAATCATCAGCACTAGGATGAGTCTTGGAGATCATCTCATCTAACTTCTTCATTTTATATATAGTTAAGGAAATTGAGTCTCAGAGATATAACTTAGAGTCATAGACCTCCAGAGTTGCACGTGACCATTCTGCCCAACTAATTCCCCCAAAAGATTTCCTTCTACAATATATTCAACAAATGGTCATCCAACTTTGCTTAAAGACCTCTGATGACAGGTAGATCACTAAATGCCAAGACAGTTTATTCCACTTTGGGGCTGGTCTGATTGTTAGGCCATGTTTCAAACCTGAATCTATATCTATGTGATTTCTACCCATTGCTGCTCATTCTGTCTTCTGAAGCCAAGCGGAACAAGTTTAAACCTTCTGCATTCAGTGCTTCAAATTCTTGAAGACAGCTCTCATAGGCCCTTTAACTCTTTTCTTTTTTTTCTCAATCAATCAATAAACATTTATTAATGACCTACTATGTGCCCAGTACTGTGGTAGGCAAACCTCTGAAGTTCCTCCAATTTTTCCTCCTGTGTCATGGTCTCTAGTCTAATTACACTGATTTTTTAAAAAAATGTAATGGTTATTTACTCATCAGATGTCCACAAGGGTTTCTGATTGACATAACAAGCTGATTCTCCTAAGACTGGAAAACTGGAGTACAAATTGCCAAGTATCTTAGGAGGAAGAAAATTCAAACTGGAATACAAACAGGAGAACAAGTATTCATATTATGCTTATTTACAATGAAAGAATACTGAAATAATTACCTGATTATAAAGCACTCAGAGAATGCCCCCCACAATTTAAAAACAAACAAACAAACTACATCTCTTGTTTTGAGAAGTAACACAAAGGGCAAAGGAGAGCTGTGAGGTGGCCCTAAGTTGTCTGGAGCATGTTACTGGATGACTTGCCCCTGCCTGTGAAAAGTCATTTCAAATAGCCAGTAGCAAATAAGTGAGATCATGGCTATGTCACTGCTTTATAAACTGTCACATGCTATAGAATGGTAACTTACTTTTGACTATCCCCCATGGCATCTAGCACAAGGCTAACCACAGGGTTCACTTGTGGGCCTCTAGTGAAACTCTTTTTTTCCAAGGACAGCAACCCCATAAGTCTCCTGAATAGTTATATGCAGTATCGTATGACTCTGGTCATTGGCTTAGTACCTAGCTAGAATCAGTTCCTTGTGAAGTTCCCATTCCATTAATCTAACTTTATTTCAACTGCCAACATTAATTAGGTACCTATTATTTGCCAGGCACTGTATTAGAGGCTGGAAATATAAAGTTGGGAGACTTCAGGGGTTCAAAACTTGGTATCTTCATATCTTTCCATTTTTCTTAGAAATTACTCCTTTCTGATTACCATTATGCCCTGTCAGCCTTGCTGTTACTGTAATCAGTATGGGCCTGAGAGGCAACCCCATGAAACAGTAATAGTTTGAAGGGCAGTGACTATGATCACAGAGATAAGCATGGGGCACTTCTGCCTGTAAGAAGCTAAATCTAGGATCCATGGGAAAAATGACAGGATTTACTATGATGAAAGCAGGGAAGCCTGGCAAGATAACTAACTTTTCCATCTTCAGGGAAGGGTGCCCTACAATTTAGACTTCCACTAGTTTCCAAAAAGGATCCTTTCTACATGAATTAGGGATTATAACTGACCCCCCTCCCAACAGTAATGGAATTTGAAGATCTTCCCTGCCTTAAGAGGCTTAGGTAAATTTGAGGAACTTTCTTGATTTGAAAATATACTCTTCTCCCTATTAGGCTGCATGTGGTCACATGGAGCTTATGGTAGGAGGCTTGTTTTTCAGGAAGGCACAACTTTGTTTACTTTGTAGTCAAGTGAGTCATGAGGGTTGTGATGTTCTCTGACCCTGGAGAAGGCTACATGTATACTCTGACGTGAGGTTTTGCTTTGGGGCTCACTTTGGGAAGAGCTGGGTGATTTGGCCAGATGAGACTCTGGGCAGCCCCCCAGCTTTGAAAACCCAGGTGTTGATGATTAACTAGGTATGGATGCAATAGTCAGACAGCCAGAAGCCCTGTCTGTTGGTCTGCTGAATTATTTTCTCTGTCTGTATTTTTGTTTGCTTGTAACTTCTATTTGTATTCTCTGAACTTCAAGTTTTTCCCCTGAACTAGGTAAATGATCTATGTTTGATTAAACCAAACTTGTTAACCCTTTTTGAGTTGCTTTCCTTTAGAAAATTTAAGAAATTGCACTAGCAGCTATTCTGGGTATGCTGGGGTGCTTGCTGCTACACCCCCTCCCCCATTAGCAACAACTAGAAGCAGCAGCAGTTACAGCCATAACTAACAACAGAGTCAGCCTCAGTAACTAGCATTTATATTGTGCTTTAAAGTTTGCAAGGTATTTCCTCTGTTATTTCATTACACATGAGTGAATTTTTCATTTTTTACCTGTAGCTCACAGGATCACAGTCTTTAACTACTCTCTTAAGTGAGGGAACAAAAGTGGCTAAAAAAAAATCAGAAATCCCTTTAATTGAAATTACAAGGAAAGCCCACCCCTGCCCCATTTACTCATGCTTACTTTGAATTTACTGTGTATATATTTGTGTACATGTTATTTTCTGTGAGAGGATGAAGCTCCTTGAGGGCAGGGATGCTTTTATTTTTATCTTGGTATTCCCTGAACCTAGCAAGCGGCCTGGGGTTTATTAAATGCTTGTTGATTGATTGATTTGGAATTAGAGGAGAGGGATTTGAAATCAGGGCTGTCATTTATTAGCTGTATGATTCCCTCATTAAATTTTGAGCCCCTTGAGGACAGACTATCTTTTGCCTCTTTTTTGTATCCACGCTAAGATGTTTAATAAATATTTATTGACTGATCTTGAGTCAATTAGAAAAAAAAAGAAATTACTCCCTTCTACATAGCCAGTGGTTTAGCCATTCTGGCCTATTTGCTATTTCTCATATGTGACTCTCCAGCTCCAACTCAGTGCCTTTGCACTGTCTGTCCTTCATGCCTGGAATGTTCTCTTTCTTCATCTCCACCTTTTGAAACTCCTGACTTCCTTTAAGACTCAACTCAAATGGTACCTTCCGTAGGAGGTCTTCCTCCATGCTTTCCTTTCTAATATTATCTTTCATTTATTTTGTACATACCTAGTATGTACCTATTTATGTATATAGCACATATTCTTTCTCCTTCAACTTGAACTGGCTTCTTGGGTCTCCAGAGCATGATTGCTACTTGTACCCCAAGAGTTTTGAAGTAGCTTTAAAGGGTTAGGGGTGGTCACCTAATGCTATAGTTCATGAACTCCTATCCATGTGCATCCTACCATGTTTATTATCTGATATCAATTAATAAGCCTGACTTAGTTAACTTTTATAGATGTATATTTACAATGGTATTATAGTTGGTACGCAACAACATCCTAAAAATTAGTCCTATTTACAAAGTCCAGGGGAAAATGTGTTTAAGCTTAGAAAAAAAGCATGTTAAAAAAAGAGTAACTCACAGCTCCTAGTTTCTGGTAGTCCTTTTCTTGCCTTTGTGGAATACTCCTGCAGTTCTCCTTAGTAATGGTATAGCCTTTCTGTTGGGTTCTTTGTTGAACCTTGGATTTGCCTTATGTCATCAGGTTCAGTCTATTCCCAGCTTGCAACATAGATATTGGGATCAACATTTCTGGGAGTGCTGCTGGGATGCCATTGGGAAGTTCAAGTTCTTTCAGACCCTTCAAAGCTAACAAGGACTTCATCTGGCCAAGGTTGGAACAAGCAGAGACTGAGGTCCAGGCTGAGGCCAGGGTCTTTCCCCTTTCCTTTCCCCTTCACAAATTCCTTCTCAGGGGTTTGGGTAGAAGATTTCCAGCCTGAGATGCCAGACACTCACATCCCCGGGCTGCAAAATGGTCTGCTATTTTATAGATGAGCCACGAGGCACGGTTCAGCCAATCTGCGCACATTTCCTGTTATGTTATCACTTTAATTCATCCAATGACTTTGAAGGACATCTAAATTAATCAGGACTTTTCCCACTCTTAGTCTAAAACCTATAATTTAATAATCCAATCCAAACATTCTCACTTGTTTAAAGTATCACATATAAAGCATATTATCACAAATAAAGCATATTATCTCTTACTTCATGCAGGATGGGGTAATTCAGGTGACTGACTTCATTGATTACCTCTCTTATATGTATATGTTGTCTTCCCCACTGGAATGAAAGAAGGGACTGTTTCTGCTTTTTCTTTGTATTCCCAGCATTTGGCACAGTGCCTTTCACATAGTAAATGCCTAATCAATGCTTGTTGGCAGGTTGATTGGCATAGTCATATATGACAAGTTGATAGATTTCAAATTGGAAGTGACATTAAAAGTCTTGTAGTCCAATCCCTCCATTTTATGGATAGAGAAACTGCAGTCCAGGGAGAAATGACTTACCCAAGGCAACACAAACAGCAAATGACAGTTAGGATTTGACCCCATGATCTCTGACTCCAAAACCAGGATTCTTTCTACTACATCACACTTGTAGTCTAGAAGATTTTGGTCTAGGGACATATATGTGCACAGATAAGGGTAATACAGGGTAAGATGTAATGGGGTCAAAAGAGAAAGACAAAGTACTTGAGGACAATTATTATTTTTGATACACTCTATGAGTAATTATTTAAGTAAGCACTTTCAACCTCCTTTCATTGTAAGTAGCAAAACCCCTTTGTACAGGGAACTTTTTGCCCTTCCCACCTAAGGAGATGGATTTGGAGTGATTCTTTATTGGACCAATAATCATAAATACCATTCCCTAGCAGGGACAGTGGGAAGGAGAAAAGTATGAAATGGCAATGGGATTGGAATCCCATCCTGGTACATGCAAGTTGTCCATATCTCAGTGAGGAGGTTGGACTGCATAACCTCTAAGATGCCTATCATCTCTAAAATTCTAACAAATAAGATATTTTAAAAGCTATAAATCTCTTGTCATAAGCATCATGCTTTCAATAGCATCAAAGGATGCTAGAATTAGAGTCCAGATAAGAAGATTCCTATCCTAGCTTTGTTGCTCATTTACTTTATGACCTAGAATGAGTCATTTTCATAGAATCCAGGACATTCATTAATTAAAAAAATATTCATTAAACACCTACTGTGTGCCAGACACTATGAATGGCACTGAAGAAGCAAATATGTGTGTCCTGACCATACTTGTTCCTTATATGTATGTCTCTTATGTGTGATTCCTATCTGTCCTCACTTTCCCTACTGATGGCATGTGTGTTTGTGGGACATTGTGCCCTAGGTTTATTGGACGAATGACTTACTACAAATTTTCTTACTATATTGTTACCTTAAATGACTTTACTTTGAACTAATTGTCTTTGCTATTTAACTAGAAAAAAAAAGTAAAGTCATTAGGAGGAGTTTGTGTACTGTTGAGTGGATATAGATCCACACAGTGCCTTGAATCTGGGGTGGTCATTTCAGGAGTCAGACCCCTTGAGAAGGGGGTATCTCAGGTGTCCCACCCAACGAAGCATGTATTCCTGCATGTTCCAAGAGTCTTAAAGCTTAGGGAGGTTTTTATATGGCCCATGGTAAACCATGGACATTTATATGTCCCACAAGGGACAGCGTATGGATATTCCTATTAGCTGGTATAGGAAAGGGAGCTCACAACCTCCTGTGGCATTGAACTTACTCCTTCTCTCCATCAGGACTGAGGAAAGGACACAACTGGAATTTTGACCAGATTTCAGGTATGTTGATCTTCAGGCCATAGTAAGAGGAGGAAGTAGATCAATAATAGGTTTTTGGCTTTTTCACTGGTTCTTCACTCCTATCACATAATGGATAAAGCACTTGGGTCCTATCTGCATCACCCTCTGCCCCTGCACTGGTCTCTGTGTTTCTCTCTTTCTTCCTTTGTTCCTTCCTTCATTCCTTTGTTCATTCATTTGTTCCCTCCTTCTCTTTTTCTTTCTTTCCTTTCTTCCCATCTATGTGTAGGTATACATGGATGTATTTATACATATATGTGAATATTTAGATATAATATGTTTGTATATTATATATTAATATATAATGTACATTCATATGTGTATAAATATACATATAAACACGCAACATATGTGCACATCTAATATAAAACATATATGTTATATATTTGTATATAACATATTATGTACATGTGCAAATACTTATAGATTTACATGTGGGTATGTACAAACACACATGTATATTAGGACAACCCATCCACAGTAGCAAGTAGGTCATTTAAACTGGAACATAAATACCTGCAGGGTAGTAATTTGAAATAGGTTAGAGCCATATTGGCCATGAAAAAGTTTGTACTTTTTCCTAAAGGCAATTGGGAGTCATTAAATATTTTTTGAACAGAGGATGGACATGGGCCTATCTATGACTTAAGAATATTAATTTGGCTTCTGTGTGAAGAGTGGGTTGGAGAAGGAAGAGACCGAATTCAGGAAGACCAGTTAGTAGGCTATTGCAATAGTCCAGGAAAGATATAACGAGTGTCTTAACTAGGATGGTAGCTATGTGAATAAAGAGAGGGAGATGAGAGAAATGTTGTGGAGGTAGAGTGCTGGCATAGGAAGTAAGAGTTGGTAGGTGACTGGATATTAATCATGAAGGAGAGGGAAAGTCAATGATAATGGTGGTTACAAACCTGGGTGACTGAAAGGAGAGTGAGGCCTTTAATAATGAAGATTGGGGGAGGGGTGAATTTAGAAGGGAAGCTAAATGATTTTTCTCAAGGTTTTCAACATGATGTTTGAGACATCTATGAGACATCCAGGTAGGGATGTCCAGCATCCAGTAGGTGAAATGGCATGGGATTTCAGGAAGAAGGTCGGGGTGTACCTATAGAAGTAAAAGATAACATGATCATTGAACCTGTAAGAATAAATGGAAAACCAAAAGAGAGAAGAAAGCACAAGGAGGAGTCCTGAATTATGCTCATTCTGCGGGGATGGGAGATACATTATGATAAGAAAAAAGAGACTGAAAATGAGCAGTGAGAAAGGCAGAAGCAGAATTAGGGGACGGTAGTGTCACGGAATCTAAGGGAATACATAAGGAGGACAGAGATTTTTAGTGTCAAAGCTATTAAAGAGACCACTGCTCATCTTTGTAGATTGGTGGGGTCAGAAGTCTGTTTACAAGGGACCAAGAAGTGAGTCTTCGTGATGAGAAGGGAGACACATCAAATGTAGATGACATTCTAGGAATTTAACAGTGAAAGGGAGGAGAGACATATGCTGTCATCCTGAGGGATGGCTGGGTCAAGTGAAGGTTCTTACTATATGGTTTATATCTGAATGATTTTGTGGTATGGGAGACAAGGAGATAAGAAAGGACTGAAGATGAAAGAGTGAGCAGGAATGATTGACAGTGCAAATTACCAAAGGAAATCAGAGAGGGATGGGAGCGAGGACATAAATAAAAGAGCAGGTCTTAGTCCAAAAGAGAGCTGTCTCTAACTCAAGAGAATGGTTTAGGAGGAATGAGGCAAAAAGCAATGGAAAGACAAGAGACTGTAATCAGAGAATTTCCATGTTCAGGGTTATAAAGGTGGAAGAGTTTGTCGTGATGAGGAGGTCTAAGGTGTGATGACCTCTGTGGATGACAGAAGTAAAGGGAAAATAGAAGTTACAAGAATTGACAAATTAAACAAATCGGGAGGTCAGGATGTTCAAAGGATATCAATGTGAATGACAAAGTCCCCGAGGAAGAGGACAGTGGTTGGAGATAGAAAAACTGTGAACTAGTTACTGAACTCCTTGAGAAAGACTGAAAGAATGACCTGGAGAATGAAAGATCAGAACTTTTGTATTTTTTGCTGAAATGGATGGAGTCACTCTCAAAGGAAGAGAGTGTATAGATTAGGGGTCAAAGAGGAAGGGTGTAAAAGTGTCAGGGATGAAGAAGGAGCTTGCTGAAGCTTTCTCTAGAACAGTGTTTCTGAGTAGCCTGAGAGGATAAGGATGTGCTCAGTGGTGTTCTGGGGCCAGCCTGACCTAGCTCACAAGAGGCAATTGTTCAGTTTTCTTTGTTTTGCTTTTTTTTTTTTGGAGGGCAGTTGGGGTTAAGTAACTTGCCCAAGGTCACACGGCTAGGTTTTTTGGTTTGTGTGTTCGTTAAGTGTCTGAGGCCGGATCCGAACTCAGGTCCTTCTGACTCCAGGGCCGATGCTCTACTCACTGTGCCACCTAGCCGCCCCAATTGTTCAGTTTTCAATGTTATTATTTTTATCTTAGAAACCAGCAACCCCACAAATTATGGTTTGATTTATTATTTTATTGATTGTCTAGACTTAAGAAAGTGATGGGGGGAGGTGCTAGAAGGCACAGTGAATGGAACACCGACCCTGGAGTCAGGAGGACCTGAGTTCAAATCCTGCCTCAGACACTTAACACTAGCTGTGTGACCTTGGGCAAGTCACTTAACCCCAATTGCCCTGCCTTTCCCCCCTCCAAAAAGCAAGAAAACAGAAAAGAAAGTGATGGATAAATAATAATAATGCATATTAAACTTAGAAGTGTATCTGTCATGTGTACATTCTGTTCCCCCCTCCCAAGAATGAGCAATTAAACATTTACCAGTGTACCCCTGGATTTGCCTCCTCTCAGACTTTGGCAACTTTATGGACTGAAAGGGACAAATGTGAGACTTATAAATGAAAAAAACATTAAGAAAGCAGCCTGTAGACACAATGCATTTAACCATGGCAAAGGCTGCCCAGCTTTTTTTTTCTCAGCAGTTCATTTTCACATGAGCTTTGGAGTTAATATGTGGGAAACTGAATCCCAGAACAGTTTTGTAACTATTAGAGAAGTAAACTTTGTCTAGCTATGGCTTAGCCAACAGAAATTAGGGTTTAATAAATGTGCTAATGGATCACCTTAGGTTAGAATGAGTTTTTTCACTGGGAGACCTCAGCTCAAAACCAGGAAGGGTTTGTGAAAGAGAGACAGTACCTCCTTGAGCTTCTAATTGCTGTCTGGAAGAATTGATTGGTGAGAAAGAAATGTAATATCCTCATGCACTGCCACTTGCTGCCTGGAAGGTAAAAACAAAATGAACAAACAAAAGCAAGCAAAAAAAAAAAAACCACCCCAAAAACAAAAACCAAAAACCCCTTAGAGCCTAGTCAAGGGAAACGAAACTGAGAAGGTCTTTGAAATCCCAGGCTTAGGGTCTCTGCCCTTTCTGAAAGAGTGTAGCATGTCTTCAGCAGTGCATAGGCTTGTCCCAGCAGAACAGTCCCTCCCTGCAGCCAAGTGACTTGTCTCGAGAATGGAGCAATATTACCCTGCAGAAAAGGGTCTGTCCCCAAAGCAGCAGAATACACTCATCTAACAGAGATGTCATGGCCATTAATGAATTTTGTAAGGGTAGTACCAAGAAAAAAAAGAACATCCAGAGTTGCAAATTGTCCCAGTTACATGAGTTCCCTAGATATGTGCCTAACTACCATAGAATGTTAAGTTTTTGCCCTCCCCTCCCCAACTCCACAGACCCTCCACTATATATTGGCAAAGAGTTTATCCCAAGGTTTTGGATGGAATTTCATGTAATTTTTATTTTTGCTTTGCTTTTTCAGTTTTTTAAAAAGTTAATTGAATTAGCTGATTGTTAATGGCAAGGACACTGGTGGGGGCTCAGGAGCTAGTACACAGTAATAGGAGTATAGCCCACCCTTCTCCACATTGGGTTACCTCTAGAAATCTGAAAGCAGTTACATGCTGCCTTTTCTGGTGAACCCCTAATTTGCTAGCATGTGTGTAGGTTGGGAATGAATGAGACCAGCCAGAGGGAGAAAGAGAAACATGGGGGAGGGGGGTGGGAAAGGACCGTACCACAGAATGATCAGCCATCACAGAAGAACATGACAAAGTATGAGGTGTTTTCCAAAGAAAGCCAGGTTTCCATGAATAAAAGAAGATAGAAAGAGTATGTAAGTAAGTGAAAATATTGGAGTTTGTTAAAGGTAGAGTGAAAGTGGAGGGCAAAAAAGGATATGAAGTCAGGAGGGTAAGGGCTGATTTGGATAGGGATGAGCAGATGGGGAGAGGCAGAGCAGAGGAAAGATTGTGTTTCTTTTGCCTTGGCAGAAGGAGACTTGACGACTTCCAATGAGAGAGAACTCGCTACCTCCCGAGGCAGCCCAGTCCCATTTCTGGACTATTCCAATCAAGAGGGAACTTGTCCTCACCTCACTTGAAGTCATACAGTTGATAAGTGTTGGCTCTTAAGCCTCAAGCTACCCACCTAGGAGCATAGAAACTGGAAGGGACCCCAGTTTCCTCATCTCCATGAAGGAGATGTTAATATTTGTACTGCCTGCCTCCTGGGGTTGATGCAGAGAAAATGCTTTGGAAACCTTTAAGCACTAGAGAAATGTGAATTATTATTAACATTGGCCTCATCTGTTCCAACTGCCTCATGAAGAAAGTAAGACTCAGAGAGAAATGCAGTGACTTGCTTAAAACCACACCATCAATTAAGTGTTAGAGTTGGGACTTAAAACCCACTTCTACTTAAGGTCCTGGGTTGTTGTTGTTGTTTTTTCCCCTACAAATATCATGGTGCCTCTGATAGGTAGACCCATGGATGACACATAGAGAGGGGAGGGGAAAGGGGGAAACTTTTAACTTTTCCCTTCAAAATGAAAGAACTGCTCCTGATTTTCACTCAGAATTTCCAAGAAACCTTTAGCCCAAGAGACCAAGGCAGTCATGAAAAATATTATGCTTCTCACCCCCTGCAAAGGATTCTGGGTTTTTTCTTTACTCTTTTTGGGACTAAATTTATGGTCATCCTTAAAAGCCAAGTCCTGTCAAGAGCAGCCTTTAGTCTTAAATTTGGGGTCTGCCCTGAGGATGGATGGCAGTGGGAATGGGCTGGGGAGAAGGAAAGGAAGAAAGTTTCTTTCTGGGTTCCCTCCCAGCAAACTAAAAGGCTCTTTGGAGGGGAGGTGTTTGCTGTTGGATAATTCTCTCCTGATCCTGGACTCACCCGCCTTTCAGAAGCAGCCCCCAGCCATTTCCCCTGCTTCATTTGGGAAGGAATTCCATCAAGCCAGCCACTTTTGACTTCAGTGTAGTCTGCCCGCCAATGTGCTTAAGATACCCCTGGGGATGGGTCATCCCTTGAGCCTTCAAAATGAGCTCCTCCAATTCTTTTCCATTCATCTGGCCTGTCTGACATATAGCCTGGAACAGCAGAAACTAGGCTGGGAGTCTAGAAGACAGGGTTCTAGTTTCAGCTCTGCCACTAAATGGATTATAAGTGTGGGTAAGTCATTCTTCTTCTCTGGGTCTCAGTTAATCCTGGAAAAAGTAAATGGGTTGAACTATAACTGATCCCTATGGGTTATTCCAGATCCAATCTTGAATTTTTGACATATAGCTTGGAATGACCCCTACTCTACCCCTGCCTTTCCCCTGACTGATCATCAACATCAGGCTAGATTCAGGGAGTCTCAGAATTGGAAGGTACTTTCAAGGTCATGTAGTCTGTCTGCCTGCCTACCTGCCTACCTGCCTACCTACCTAACTACCTAGAATTAGCATGCAGCTCATTGCAAGTAAGGCTTATTCCATTCTTTGTACTTGGATACCCAGCTCCTAACAAAGTGCATGGCACCCAGCAGGCAATTAATAAATGCTTATTGAATAACTGATTGGAAAGCCCTGCTAGGTTCTGTTTTGGTCTCAAGCAAACCAAAGCAGGGGGATGAAGTAGATGATGATGATATGCAAATAGCTCATGTTTTCCTAAAGCAAGGCACAAAAACCATTTTCTTTACAACAGCCCTGTGAGTGAGAGAGTGGGACGATTATTACCCCTATCTTAGAGCAATTGAAACGGGCTCATGGAGGGAATGTAACTTGTCCACAGTCACACAGGTGGGGGAGACAAGTCATGAACCCATGTCCCAGGGCTATTGCCATTATACTCCCACCGTCTTCTCTACTGGATAGACTTAGAGTCTGGAAAACATGGAGGAGAGAGACAGAGGATTCTGGGGAATCTAATAAATCCTGGTTGGATGGCAGGCAAATGGATAGATGAATAGATATATGGATAGAAAAGAGGAACCTCTTGACAGATGGCCTTTATTTTCTCTGTGAAGTAGGAGGCAAGGTCCTATGTAGAGACTGAAAAGATAAAGGGAAAAAATGACTATCTTTTCCCTTTGAGAAATAAAAGATAGATTATAGATTAGAATAATAGATTATAGATTATAGATTAGAAGGTGGATAATCTGACAATGAGGTGCCTTCATGGCAAGCTATCTGAATAATAGTACTGGTCTTGCTGGCAGAAGATCCAAATTGAAATCTTATCTCTGACATGGAGACCTCTGGTCATGGACTTAGTCTCTCTTAGTCTCACTTTCTCCATTTGATAAAAAGATTGTTCTGAGGAAAGTGCTTTGTAAACCTTAAAATGCTATAAAAATGTGATTTATTTTATTGTAAATGTTTATATAGTTAGACAGAATAGATGAATGGGTGAGTATTTGGATTAAATGGATGGATAATGGGTATCTGTATGTGTGTGAAGATGAATTGTTAGATAAGGATGATGAATAATATAATAATTATAATAAATAATATTATATTAATATAAGATATAATAATATAAACAATGTATAATACAATAAGCAATTATAATAATATAATAAAAACTAACATTTATATAAAGCTTTAGGGTTTACAAAGTGCCTTGAGGTGCTCAGGGAGGATAAGCACTTCTGGTGTGAGGCTGCCAAGCTCTTTTCAGGGCTACTCATCTACCTTAGGCATTCACCTTTCACCCAGCTCTCACCTGTAGCTCCAAGAAGCTGTAGCACACACAGCAGCCACACCCCAGTAAAACTGTCTCGGCAGATAGGCCGAGTTGAGGGGAACTGACAGGCCTCATACTTCTTGGTGAGTTGGGGGATGTCTACTCCAAGCACTGAAGACTTTCCTTATTGGAATGGATGGATGAGGAACACTTTGTTCCAATGGCCAGGAAGGTGGCTGCAGTAGACACTGGGGACAGCTCAGAGCTTGGTGAGACATCCAAGACGCCAGGGCCATGCACTGCATTCTGGGCAATTCCCACTCATCTTGACTTTTGTCCTGCTACTGGACTTCGATGACTGGAGGTGAGAGTGAGGCTGACAACTTTTCGTTATTCTGCCTCATTTAAATCCACTTCATGTGAGTCAAGACAACGACGTCATTGGTCCTCTTCAACAACAACATAAACAACAACAAAAGTGCTTTACACACAGTGTCTCGTTTTATTCCTTATGACGAGCATGGGAGGTAGGTGCTATCATGATCCCCATTTTTGTTGTTCAGCTTTTTTTCAGCTGTTCCTGACTCTTTGGGACCCCATTTAGGATTTTCTGGGGAAAGATGCTGCAGTGGTTTGCCATTTCCTTCTCCAGCTATTTTACAGATGAGAAAACTGAGTGGATAGAGGTTAAATGACTTGCCCAAGGTCACTCAGCTAGTAAGCATCTGAAGCTGGACCTGAATTCTGGTCTTCCTAACTCAGGTCCAGTGCTCTCTCCACTGGACTGCCTAGTATAGGGCTTTTGGACACTGGCCAAACTTGGGACAGGGATGGGAGGAGGATTAGTTGAGAGTATTTGGTGATTTGGTGCCTTGGTCCTCAGGGAGAAGTCCTCGATGTTGTGCCCTGTATTCCCACACATCATCCCCTTGGACCAATTGGGCTCATTTGGTAGCTTTGTGGAATATATTCCTGTTGGATGAGACCAGAACTATCTTGTGTTGTGGTGGAGAAAGCTCAACTTGGAGGCCAGCAAGTCATGAGGTCTCCCATTGTCAGGAGGCAGGAGAGGAAGGAATAAGAGAAAGAAAAATGTGGAATAAAGGGAAAGGAAAAACAACAGGAAATGGAAGCAGAGGAGAAGGAAGAAGAAAGGGAAGACAAGGAGGAAAAGAGCATCATCAACCTTAAGGAACCTCAGAGACCACCTGGTCCAGTCCCATCATTTTCTAGATAGAGAAGCCCAGGAAGATTAAGTAACATGCCTGAGGTCAAAGAGGCAGCAAGTGTCAGAGGTAGGATTTGAACACAGGTCCTTTGACTCTATTATGAGAAGAAGCAAGAGGAAGAGGAGGAAGAACAGGGGAAGGAGGAGGAAGAGAAATGGAACTGTGGCTCTGGAGTCATTTGACTTGTCATTGACTCTTTGTATTACTCAAGACAAATCTTTTCTCCTCTGACTCTCAGTTTCTTCCTCTGTAAAATGAGGGGGTTGAAGGAGATTATCTCTGAGGGCACCTTCAGATCTGACAATCCCTAGGTCCACGAGGGATTTTGCTGGAGTGGTTTTCCCATTTCCTATAAGAAACCTCCCCAGTTCCCCTTACTGCCAATGTCTTCCTCCTGTTGATTATCTTTAATCTATCCTTTCTATATCTTGTCTGTACATAGTTGTTTGTGTGTTGTCTCCTGCACTAGACTATGAGCTTCTTGAGGGAAGGGACTATTTTTTTTTTGCCCTTCTTTGTATCTCCAGTGTTTGGCTCTGATGTCTGGTACGCAGTTGGTTGGTTGATTCTCAAAGAGGACCAAAATGACATCACTATACTAGAGTCTAGTTTCACATCAGCCAACTGTGGCTGATCAGACAAATGCGAGCTCAGAATGCTCCACCACAGGTCAGGCACAATTAGTCTGTGCGAACATTTGGAGTGGATTCTCTAAATGTGTTTCCTTTGAGTTGTTTCAGTTCTGCTTTACTTATAGAGCATAGCACCTTCTCTGATGTGGGCATGCCATGCTAAGTCGTCCTATATCAGTGTCTCCCATATCACACAACCAACTCCAAGGTTCTTGAGGCAGACCTTGAGAGTGTCCTTGTTTGGCTTCTTCTGGCCACCATGTGAATACGTGTCCTGTGTGAGTTTTTCATAAAATAGTCCTTTTGTTAAGCATGTGTTTTGCATTCAAACAACATGGCCACCCCATCAGAGTTGCACTCTCTGAATCAGTTTGACTGCTTGGCAGTTTAGTTTGAGAAAGGACCTCAGTGTCTGGTACCTTATCCTGCCAGGTGATCTTCAGAATCTTTCTAAGACAATTCAAATGCAAGAAATTCAGTTTCCTGGCTTGGCGCTGGTAGACTATCCAAGTTTCCCATGCATACAACAAAGTCAGCACAACAGCTCTGTAGACCTTCAGTTTGGTAGTCAGTCTGATACCCCTTCTCTCCCATACTTTCCTTCAGAGTCTCCCAAACATTGAGCTAGCTTTAACAATGTGTGCATCAACCTCATTATGAATGTGTACATCCCTGGAAAGTACACTACCAAGGTAAGTGAACTTATCCACAGCATTCAAAACTTCTCCATTTGCTGTAACTGATGGTTCCATGTATGGATGGTGTGATGGGGGCTGATGGAGCACCTGTTTTCTTGGTGTTAATTGCTTCATAAATGCTTGTTGCTTTGACTTTAGGATACTTAATCCCTTCCTTTATGGGCAGAATGACTTCAGTATAGAGGAGACTATTCAGCATAGGGGTCATACACACTTGAATGGCTATCACAGGTCAGAGGAAACAGAATTTCTTTTTGCATCTCCCCAGAGGTACAACCAGAAGCCAGTAGAAGTCACTGAGAGGTGGACTTTATCTTAAGAGAAAGAAGAATTTCCTCCCTATCAGAGCTCTAGTAATGGTACACTCCCTGTCACGGTGGGTCTTCAAGGGTAGTCCAGAAGACTTTACCAGGGATGTTGGAGAGGGGATACTTGTTCATGTGAATGTTGGACTTGCCCACCTCTGACTTCCTTTCCATCTCTGAGATTCTGGGCTTCTCTGATTCTAATCCCAAAAGGTCTTAGGCTCATCCTCAGAGAGAAATTACAAAGATTTGAGGCTACAGACATTCTCAAAGGGTCAGTGCCCTAATCTTTTTTTTTTTTTTTTGCCCAACCCACATTTGCCTTTTAACTTTTTTTGTTTTAAAGCAATTGGGGTTAAGTAACTTGCTGAAGGTTACATGGCTAGTCATTATTTATGTGTGGGTGCTAAGTACTGAGGCCGGAACCGATCCTGGGTCCTCCCAACTCCAGGGATGGTGCTCTTACTCACTGCACCACCTAGCCAATTCTGCCTTTTAACTTTAAAAATATACACACAAACCAGAAATTTTGTTGAATCTCTCACCTGGCCCACAAGGACATCCTGTGTGGTTGTATGAAAATTTCATCATCTTTCTGTCAATTTGCTCTTACTTGGAACTGTTTCATCCTTATCTTAGAAGCAATATTGTGCCCTGGAAAGAGCATCAGTCTGGGAATCAGACAGCCCATGTTCAAAGCCTGAGTCTAACTTTGCTAGTTGCATAATTTACCTATGTGATTGTGGATAATCACTTTCCTTCTCTATACTTTGGGTTTGGGGGAGTGTTATTTTGGGGGGGCAGGTCCTGAGTCTATGATTTCATCTGTGAGGAAAATTCCTAGTGTGGAAACTCCTCCCACTGATTTAGTGCAACAACTACTTATAATTTGTTATCTTAGAAAGTTGTCTGGGATAGTGAAAGGTTTCTAAGTGACTTACCCAGGGTCAAACAGCCAGTAAGATAATTGAGATGATAATAGTGAAGCACTTAGCATAGGGCCTGGCACACAGTAAACACTATAAATGCTAACATTTATATTATTATTATATATTACTAGGTGTTATTATGAAGTGTAAGAGACAGGACTTGAACCTAGGTTTCCCTGACTCCAAGGTGAACCCTCTATCCACTATACCATGCTGCCTCTCTGGACCTGTTTCTTCATCTATAAAATGGGGCCATTTTGGTAGCATAGTGGATAGACTGATGGGCCTGGATTCAGGAAGACTCATTTTCCTAGGTTCAACTCTGGCCTCAGACACCAGCTGTGTTACCCTGGGCAAGTTACTTAATGCAATCTGCCTCAGTTTCCTGATCTGTAAAATGAGCTGGAGAAGGTAATAGCAAATCACTCCATTATTTTTGCCAAGAAAACTCCAAATAGGGTCATGAAGGGTTGAAAATGACAAAAATGGTCCAACTGAATAAAAAAATGGAAGGGTTGGACCAGATGGCCTCCATGGTGCCTTTCCTAAGTCTATGATGCTACTATGATCATTCCCCTATACAACGGGAAATGAAAACACTATGAATAAAACTTTACACATCCCCTAGTGCCCAGCCTAGCACTGGGTTTTCATATGACTTTTCACTGTATTATTTTTTCCATCTCTTCCCTTCTTGTGGTACAGGAGAAAGAGTTTTGGATATGGAGTTTGAATTCCAGAGCTGCTATTTATTGTTCCTGTGACTCTAGGGAAATCCATCCTATTTTCTGGGCCTCAGTTTCCTTTTCTATAAAATGAGAGAGTTGAATTCAGTGATTTCTAATGTCCCTTCCAACTCTAAATCCATGATCCTTTGATTTCCTGTCTTGGACTTCATTAGAGAAAGAGACAGAGATTATTCTGGACTCCTCTGGGGTCGGGGTAAGGGGAAGTTCTCTCTCCTCAGAGAAGGCCCCTCTGGGAAAGCCTAAATCTGGAAGGTTTGTCCCCTTCAGGTGTTTTTCTGGGGCATGTGTAGCATCCTCCCTCTTTAAAATAACTGGTTTATCCCCTGTGAGCTTGGGAAATGGGGAGGAGGGGAACATAAAAGGAAAGGATTTAAAATTACCTACAGAACTACTTACTCAGACACAGATCTCCCAGCTCTTTCCATGACACCAAGTGTTCACCCTCCATCAACACAGCTCTCACACACTCTGTGTATATGATCTGCATCAGTAGCTGTGGCCAGAAGAAAAAAACCATCCTTTACTGGCCAACCCTGTGTAGCTCACACCTTCTTAGCTTCCTTCAGTCTTAGCTCAGATGCCACCTCCCACATGAGGCCCTTCCTGATCTCACCAGGTACTAATGTCCTCTCCACCCTGCCGAAATTATCCTGTATAGATTTTCTATTTCCTTATATGTTTACATGTTACTTCCCCTAATAGAATGCAAGTTTCCTGAAGGCAGAAACTATGTCAATTTTGTTTGTGTGTGTGTGTGTGTGTGTGTGTGTGTGTGTGTGCGCGTGCGCACGCTCGTGCCCATCCCCCGTACCCAGCTCAATGCCTAGTAATAGTAGGTGCTTAATAAATGTTTCTTGGATGAATGAATGAAAAGCTGGCTCTTGGCCTACCCATCCAGCCAGACCCGACAAGTTGTAAACATAGCCCCCCATTACTCAGGCTCTGAAAATGCTTTTAGCCACCCCCTGCTCCGGCGACATGGAAACTGTGATGGCTCCAAACTCAACGCCTTTTATGGGCCTCAGAGAGCCCACAGTCCCATAAAATCACTTCAGACACTTTATGAGCCGCCGCCACCTTCCCAGATATACTCTCACATGGGGAAAAATGCTTAGCTACTCGCTGGCGCTTCCAGGCGATGAAAGTGTGTCCATGATCCCTGAACAACTGCATTAGGGATCCACCTCCCTCCCAGACGGGTAAACTATCATTGCCTAGAAGAACTGTCCAGCCTAGGATCAGTTAAACAGAGCCTGGAGGGAAGAGAGAAGTCTTCCATCCATTAGAAGCTATTTTTAATGCCTTCGATATTCTCTGCTGGCATCCTTGCCAGATGAGTAACTGCCTTTAAGGTCTGGATTCTGAGGTCCTAGGCTGGAGCCTCACTTGGGCTCCCACTTGGACTCCACCTCAGAAGCTTACTGAGAGGTAGGGAAGTATAGTGGAAAGAGTAACGGCACTGGGGCCAGAAGATCCAGGGCCATTTCCTAACTCTTCTGTTTCCTAGTGGCGGGTCTTTGAGCAAGCCCCTTTCTCTCCCTGAGCCTCATTTTGCTTTCTGTAGTATGAGGGGATTAGACAGTAATCAATCAGCACCTTCTGTGTGCCAAGCATGGGGGATACAAAGGGGTTCTTTTTGAGCTTTATGGTTCTGTGTGCCTCCAACTAAAATGATTTCTCCCTCCTTAAATTTTCCTAGAGCACTTTCACCCCCTCCTTCTTGGGTCTTCCATGTTGATGTAGATATTCTGTTTCCTCCCTGCCCCCAAAAGATTGTAACCTCTTTGAGGGCAGGTCATTGTCATTGAAATTTTTTATATCCCTGATAGCCCTGACTTCCTGCGTGGCCTTGAAAGAGTCCCTTAACCTTTAAAAACCAAGGGCTGAATGACAGGTTCTCTGAGGTCCCTTCCAGCTCTTGATCCTCATTCTATGACTTCTGATGTCTCTTCCAATTCTGAGAGTCTGGGATTCTGTGAGATGCCAAATGGTGTGGTAAATCCCCAATTAGAGACCAAGATTTTGTAGTCTCCATGCTATGGAGTCCAATCCAATCTGACAAGATTTTATTAAACACCCCCCTCCATGTAATAACAATAGCATTTACATTGCATTTTAAAATTTGCAAAGTACTTTACATACACTATCTCCTTTGATTATCATAACAATTGTGGAGGCAGATGCTATCAGCCCATTTTATTGATGAGGAAACTGAGGCTGAGAGAGGTCAAGTCATTCTGAATCAAGATTTGAACTCATTTCCTCCTGCCCTCAAGTCCAACACTCTATCTACTGGGTCACCTAGCTGCCTCATGTAAATGTTTGAGACAGGATTTCAATTCAGGACTTCCTGACTCCAAGTCTAGCGCTCTATAAGTGCTAGGGACATGAAGACAAAAACAATAGCTCCTGCCCTCGGGATGCTTACATTCTGGTTCTACTGGGGAGGCTACAGAATATTCATAGATATCTTTATAAATTGAGTCAGTGAATCCAGGACCCCTTTTGGAGCAACTGGGCCATGCATGGAAAGAGCACTAGGTATGGAATCAGGAAGACCTGAGTTCAAATTCTGGGCAAGTCATTTCATCCTGTTTGTCTCAGTTTTCTCATCTATAAAATGAGCTGGAGAAGGAAATCGCAAACTACTCTAGTGCCTTTGCCAAGAAAACCCCAAATGGGTCACAAAGAGCTGGACATGACAGAAATAAATGAACAACTTGGTCTCACTAAGGTGCTATCAGAGCTGCCCAGTCTTGTCTGGTTCCCACCCCTCCTCCCAATTTGGCTAAAAGAGGAAAACCTGCTCCAGGAAGGTGGGGAGCTGGGAATCAGGGTCTGTACCAAGTTTGGCCTGTGGAGGCCCTTTCTATACCAACTTAGGGACAGAGAAGCCAGTGACGATGTTGGGGCCTAGTTCTTGTGGCTTATGTATGTGTAGATACATGCATAATAACAACAGACAAAAATGATAATGAAAATAATATTTTACTTTTACAGTTACAAAGGGCTTTCTTATCTATTACCTCATGTGATACTACAGTAGACAGATCAACTTTTATCCTTATTTTATCAGTAATGAAACTGAGGCCCAAGTAGGGGAAGGGTATTGATCCAGAATTCATATTTAGTCAGGACTTGAACTCAGGGCTCCTGATTCCCAAACCTTTAGGGGCAGGGGCCAAATTCTCTCCATGGTCTCCTACATGCTGACTTTCCATGTCTCATCATGGCATGACCATGGTCCTTTGTTCTAGAAGAGCATTCCAGGGAAACATAAGCTCTGCAAGGTTCTACCACCCTATCATAGCAAGTATGATACCGGTAAGAGACTATGTCAGCAAAATGACTAAAAGGGAAGTGTTTTACGTGCTTGCACATGTGTAACCTATATCAGATTGCTTACCATCTCATGGATAGAATTTTGAACTTGGAATTTAGAAAAAAACCTAATGTTAAAATTGTTTTTCCATGTAATTTGGGGTAGAATAAAATATTATTGAGAGAGAGAGAGAGAGAGAGAGAGAGAGAGAGTATGCCATAGAGGTTTATCACCAGTAGGCTGGCCACTGGTTGATGATTTTATTTTTTTGTGACAACTCATAAAATTTTAAAAAAATGCAAAATCATCCCAAGACCTTTATCGCCCACTTCTTTGAGGATGATAGCAGGATGATGGGGGAAAAGAAGTAGAGGATGCTAAAAAAAAAATCATATTAACTTAGCTGTTGTCTCTAAATACAAGAAACCAAATCCCATTCATCTGATGTCCTTGCTATAAAATAAATCATAATGCTAAAGCAAACTTTTGCTAAATGGAAGCGTACTTGGCAGGTTAGTTGAATAGTCACTTATTCAAAACAGCCTCTCCAGTGACCAGTGAATAGACACAACACTGGAGGAACCAAATCATATCAATCTGGATATCCTTGTTACAAAAGAAATCATAATTCTAAAGGAAATTGCAACTAAATGAAAGTATGCCTGGAAGGCTCTCCTTGGAGAAGCAAATAAAAGTAGTTGGCAGAGTTGATTTTATCACGAGTCCTTGTACTGCAATGCTTATAATGAGTATTCATTTTTTCAAAAAGACCCCTGTGAATATAATTACAGTTATGCAAGCTTATTGCAGTGGGAATCCTTTCATTCTTTTCAGCTGTATTCCTAGCATCTAGCAAAGTACCTGACACATAGTGGGTGTTTAATAAAAACTTGTTGATTGATTAACATCCATTTTAGAGGATATGAGAACTTGGTAAGATTCTCCCAATTAAATCAACATACATTTTTAATATTCAGTGACAGTGAAAATATGGACACAAAACGTGGTGACAGAAATGTTGGTAAACATAATTCAAGTGCAAGAAATAAGAGTAGCCAAAGACATGTAGATTATTCAGGAGCCTCGCACATGTATATCATGAATACTCTCTTTGAAAAGGGAATTGGGAGGCACTGGATACGGCACAAACCAAATAACATAAAAAAGAAACTCGTTATAGTTTAATAGATGGGAAACAATTGGTAACAGATGTGTAAGTCATTTCTGAATTGGCCGTCTACATGCTACTATGGACCATTGATCTGTTATAGAAAAGAGAAAAATCAATGCCAAATTAGAAAAAAAAAAAAGAGATGAAATTGAGGCAATCCCATCCTAACTTATTTAACCTATTTATTGATGATGAAAAATGAGAAAAAGCTAAAAGGACAGATATTGACACAGACTATCACCATTTCCTAAGGAAGTTTAATCTCTGTAAATCAATCACCACAATAAGGAGACTAAAAGAGCCTAGAAACTGTCTGAGCCAGGAAACATTGATCTCCTTGCCAAATGGAGAGGCACAGCAGCCAAAAGCAACACCAGTTCATAATATAAATTCATTTGTAAAATCTTACAAAGGAGGATGCTGGAAGATTATAAGTAGTATCACCTCATAAAACAGCAAGAAGCAAAGGAGGAAATAAATTGACAGAAAATATGGTAAAAATCGCAACAGTCAAATCATCCTGAGGACATGTAAGGATTAAATTGAAAGGAGAACAATAGATTAAAAATAGAAAATACTTATAAATGGTTTTACGGTATCGTTTTTCTTTGTCACCAGTGGAGGATTCCGCCACTTGTGGACTCTACCATGGCAGATCTGCTATGTGAAGAAGTGGGAATGATGCTAAATAAAACAAGATGGGAAAAGAGCTGAAGCAGATCAAGGATACACAGAGGAGGTCTATACTGGAGGTTATATGCAGTTTTGAGGGTGCTCAGGGATTGATTCTAAAGATCTGAAAAGGGAAGTCTACCAAAGGCTTGGGGAAAAAAATCTCAGACCTTATTACTACCCAAAAAAGACAGCCAAGAAAATGTCAATCTCTACAGACACATATGCCTAGTTTCCCGCCCCTTCAAAACTTTTATGAGAATAACCTATGTCTATTGAGAGCATCTTTATAAACAGAACAGTGGAACCTTCATAGTTCAATTCAACCCAATAAATATTCATTAATAGTAATGAGGAAGGAAAGTTTCATGTCTCCTACACTGTCATGGAATGAACTATTTACTCATTCATTCAACTAACATTTGCTAAGTATTTACTCTACAGGGTCTTGTGCTAGGTGATGATTAAGGAGTAGAGTTCAATAAGACCCTGCTTTCACTTATAATCTAGTGAGGAAGTAAGATGTGGCTGCTGACTCTATAAGAGTCAATTCAGCAAACATTTATTAAGTACCTACTGGGTACAAGGCACTGAACCAGGTGCTGGATATACAAAGACAAAAATGATGTATCTATCAGAGAGACAATGGGAGATATACAAAATATGGAAGGGTGATGATGGTGAGGAATGGGGATTGGACCTGTGATTTCACTAGTATGGAGAATTCCCAAAGGAAGAAAGGCCCTCTATCAATGAAGGTTGACTTTTTCTTTGTAATTTCTGGTCCGAGCACCAAGAGACTGTCTTTCCTAAAGCCACTTAGCTAGTATGTATCAGAGGGAAGAGCTGAATTCAGTTCTTCCTGGTTCCAAGATTGGCTGTGTATCCACAGTAGAGATAGGTATCTTTGTATAAGATGCCTCTTCATATAAAATATATACAAAATAAATGCAATTTTTCAGGGGGGTCACTAGCTTCTGGGGGCAGGGGATGAGAAAAGGCTTTGTGTAGAAGGTAATACCTGAGCATAATCTTTAAGGAAATTAGGAATCCTCAAATGTAGAGGTGAGGAGGGAGAGCATTCCAGGCATGGGGAAAGCCTGTGTGAAATCACATACTGGAGACAGTGTCACGTGTGAACAAGGTCAGTTGGGTTAAACTATAAAGTGAATGAGGGAAGTAGTATATAATAAACTAAGAAAAATAGGTTGGAGTCAGGTTGTGAAGGGCTTTAAATGCCAAACAGAAGAATCTGTATTTGACTCTAGAGATAATCAGAACCACTCAAATTTACCGAGTAGGGGAGTAGCGAGGTCAAGCCTGTGCTTTAGGAAAATGACTTTGGCCGGTGTGTGGAGGGTAGACTTGAGGCAAGGAGACTGATTAAGAAGCTGTTTGCATTTGTCTAAGCAAGAGTTGATGGGAGCTCAGATTATGCTGGTGGCTGTGAGAGTAGAGAAGGAGCAGGTGGGAGAGATGTGGAGGTCCAATCAACAACGCGGAAACTGATTGGATGTCCGGAGAGAGGGAGTGTGAGGAGTTGAGGATGACCACAAGGTAGTGAACCTTGTGGACTGGAAGGATGACAGCTCCTTCAACAGAATTAGGAAAATTTAGAAGGTGGGTCTGAGGGTATAGGAGGGGGAGAGATAATGAATTATGTTTTGAACAAGTTGAGCTTAATAATATATCAAGATATCCTATAAATAGTTGGTGATACAGTAGAGCTATAGTTCAGGAAAGAGATTGGGACTTGACCATTGAAACCATGGGGATTAATGGGGTCACAAAGTGAGAAGAGGAAAAAGAGGAGAGGAGAGGAGGGGAGGGGAGAGAAGAGAGCCTAGGACAGACTTTTACTATGTGCCCATATTTATCAGGGACAGCTAGATGGCACAGTGGCTAGAACACTGGGCTTAAAATCAGGAAGATGCATCTTACCAGATACTAGCCGTGGTAAGTCACTTAACTCTGTTCACCTCGGTTTCCTCATCTGTAAAATGAGCTAGAGAAGGAGATGGCAAACCACTCCAGTATCTCTGCCAAGAAAACCCCAAATGAGCTCATGAAGATTTGGACATGACCAAACAACAACATATTTAGCAGGCAGAAGAATGATGATCCAGCTAAAAAGACTGAAAAAGAATGACCAGACAAGTAGTAGTAGAAGATGTAAGAGAGAACAGTGTCACAGGAACTAAGGAAAGACTCTCCAGGAAGGGGAGAAATTCAACAGTGTAAATTTGAATGGAGAATTTGAAAGAAGAAATAACAACAAAATTAATCTGGAAGAACAAGTAGTCAAGAATATCAAAGGAAATAATGAAGAAAGTGAAGGAAGGAAGTTTAGCAGTACCAGATCTTAAACTATATTATAAGGTAGTAATTGTCAAAACTATACGGTACTGACTGAGAAATAGAAAATAGAAAATAGAAAATGGAATAGAGTAGATATACAATTTATAACAGCAAATAAATATAACAATCTTGTATTTGACAAGTGTAGGGACTTAAAATTTTTGAGATAAGAATTTATTATTTGGGGGCAGCTACGTGGTGCAGTGAATAGAGCGCCGGCCCTGGAGTCAGAAGGACCTGAGTTCGGAGCCGGCCTCTGACACTTAATCCACACACAAAAAACAAACAAACAAACAAACAAAAAACAAACAAAAAAACCTAGCCGTGTAACCTTGGGCAAGTTACTTAACCCCAATTGCCCTAAAGGAGCGGCTAGGTGGCGCAGTGAGTGAGAGCGCCAGCCTTGGAGTTGGGATGACCCGAGATCAGATCCGACCTCAGAAAATGAGCACCCACGCATAAATAATGACTAGCCGTGTAACCTTGAGCAAGTTACTTAACCCCAATTGCTTTAAAAAAAAAAAAAAGAATTTATTATTTGGTAAAAATCGTTTGGAAAATTGGAAAATAGTATAGCAGAAACTGGGCATAGAACAATATCTTACACCATTTACCAAGATAAGGTCAAAATGGATACATAATTTAATTATAAAGAGAGATATTACAAGAAAACAAGAAGAGTATGGAACATATTACTTAACAGACCAATGGATAAGTGAACAATTTATGAATAAATAAGAAATAGAGAGCAAAGTTAGGTATGAAACAGATAATTTCAATTACATTGAATTAAAAAGTTTTTGTACAAATAAAACAAATCTCACCAACATCAAAAGGAAAGCAGAAAACTGAGGGAAAATTTTTGTAGATAGTTTTTTCAGATAAAGGTCTTATATCTTAAATATATAAATAACTTCGTAAAATTTATAAGAATATAAGTCATGCCCCAACTGAATGATTAATGGATATGAACAGGCAGTTTTCCAATGAAGAAATCAAAACAATTTATAGTCATATGAAAATACTCTCTAAATCATTATTAGTTAGAGAAATGTAAATTAATGTAACCTTGAGATATCATTTTATACTTACCAGTTTGGCTGAAATGATTAAAGGAGAAGTATTGGAGGGTTTGTGGGAAAATTGGGACACTAATTCGTTGTTGGTAGAATTATGGACTGACCCAACCATTTTGGAGAGCAATGTGGAATTATGCCCAAAGAGTTATTAAACTGCCTATGCCCTTTGACCTAGAAGTACCACTACGAGGTCTATTTCCAAAGATGATTAGAGGAAAAAAAAGAACATATTTGTACTAAAATGTTTATAGCGGCTCTCTTTGTGGTGTCAAAGAACTGAAAATTGCAGGGATGCCCATTGGTTGAGGAATGGCTGAACAAGTTGTGGTATATGATTGTGACAGAATACTACTGCTATAAGAAATGATGAACCCAATGATCTTAGAAAAACATGGAAAGATTTACATGAAATAATGAAAAGCCAAATGAGCAGAACCAAGAGAACAGTGCAGACGGTAACAGCAATATTATTTTAAGAATGACTTAGAGTGAATAAGTTATTTTAACTATTATAACTACCCAAATGAACTACAAAGGACATATGAAGACCCTATTTGCATCCAGAGAAAGAACTGATAAACAGAAATAGGTATAGAATATTTTTACTTGTGTGTGTGTGTGTGTGTGTGTGTGTGTGTGTGTGTGTGTGTATGTAATGGTGGCCATCTCTAAAGCATGGGGCAGGGAGGAGGGGAAGGGGATGGAAGAAAAAAAGGGAAAAAAAGAAATTTACATGTTACCTTTGTTATATACTTAAAAGGAATAGCAAGTTATATATAGCAGATTTTCAGTTTCATGTCCAATCTTCTATTTTTAATTATACTATGTTATAGAAATGCTTGTTTTATTCCATCATAAGTTAAAAATAGAATAAATTTTTAAAAAAGAATTTGAACAGGAAAAAATTATATCACTTCAAAAAAAAACTAATTTTGATTGCAATCCTATGTATTTTATGTATTTAAGACCATCATTATGAGAAGTGGTCCATAGGCTTCACTGGACTGCAAAAGCTGCCCATGACACAAAGGAGGCTTAGGAAACTCTGTTGTATAAGAAGGAAAATGAGGCTAAAACAGGGAAGAGGGACTGAAAGAACAGGAAGGGAATAGAGGAGCATGATGGTGGCTTAAGTTGACTGAGGGAAAGATGGAAGAATGGGAGGTTGTGATAGGAAAGGGCAATTTTAGAATTCTGTTTCATAGCTGTAGAAGTTAGGGTTGGTGGTGAGGGGTGGCAGGCAGGAAGTGACCTGTGAAGGGCCTTCTAATTCTTATAGTCCAATACACTAAGATTTTGTGAATCGAAGACTCTCTAATTCTATAGTTCTGAGGTTCTGTACTCCTTACTTATTTCGAGATTATATGGTCCTGTGATCTTATGATTCTAAAATTCTATATTAGATTCTGTGATTCTAAGACTATCTTCAAGGCAAACCAACAAAACATTTGTCTAAGATCCTACCAAGTGCAAGGTGCCACTCTGGGGATACATAGACAAAACCTTTTTTCAAGTCCTTGTCCTCGGGGAGCTTACATTCTACTTGGGGAATGCAACTAAGTAAATAAAATTTGAGGCAGATGGCACTAACAACTAGGAGAATCAGAAAGGCTTCCTGAAAGAGGTGGTCCCTCTTTCCACAAAGTGGAATAAAGCTAGAGGTCCTAAGAGGAGAGAATAAAAAGGGAGGATATTTATATAATCAAGCTATTGTAAATATACCTTCCTTCTACCCCACTTTACTGAATATCTATATATGTTCTTAAAACAGATCTGCAAAGTACATTTTGGAATACCAAATCCCATTTCCCTTTGATTTTCATTACTGGAGTTGTATTTCTCTGCAAAAGAAAAAAAAATGGGTCTGGGCAAGATGTATTAAAAACATGCTTAAGAATGTGGCAAGCCTTTAAAAAATTCCATAAGGGCATCCCCATCTGCTTTAGTTACTACTCTTTGAGGAAATTTGCAGAATCACAGAACTGCCAAGTTGGAAGGATCCTTCCTTTCTTAGCCACCATCTAATCCAATCCACACCTGGAAAAGAGTCATCTCTGTAACTTACTTGATAAGTGGCCATCATCCAGCCTCCGTCTAAAGATTTCTAATGAAGGGAAAACCACCACCTCCTGAGGGTCATTGAAAGAGAAAAGGATTACCTTCTAATAAAACAGTAATGGTCAAAGAAAGCTGCGAAATAGGACAAAGTGGCTAGAGCTGTTTTTCTGTTTAGCTCAATAGCTTAAAACTCACAGGAGGCTTTAAGGTTTTTTTTTTTTTTAAAGAACAGCCTTTTCATTTTTCTCTGAGGGTTTCAGAGGTCTTGAAGGGCAGATGGTTCTTTACATGGGCTTTGGAGGGAGTCTGGGGCTTCACCCAAAGGTCTGAGGTGGATTGAAGGAGTCTGATGTTTTTGGGCCTTACAGGTTCAATTCCTCACTACCTTGTGTTTTACCTATAGTTTCACACACAACCTGAGCAACACATAGGAGTCCAAGATGCTAGCTTTGGAGATGTCCCTAAAAGTTTCCATGATGTTGTAGATAGAATGAATTTGATGGTTTTGTCCTTTGGGCTCATAATGGGTGTGGTTGGTACCAAATCTGGGCTGCACCCAAGCTGAAGTCCTTTTCTTCTTGGCCATCCAGGTCACTGAGAGCACTTTTGTGCTTTTTTATTGACTGGGAGATCTGTATTCAAAATTTCCTTCATGACTATAGAGCCAGTATTACTACAGCTGAAGACCTCTCCTCCCCCAGAACCTTTCCTCTTTGTTCTTCAGACAGTTTTCTAGCCCTTGTGGAAGTTGATATCCTTTAGAAACAAATTATCTGGACTGAAAGCAAAGGCCTTGAAAATACAACAGTTAACTGAACCTGTTACTTTGACTCCTGTGAGATTTCAACCCCTGAAGGGCCATCTGATAGATCTTCTAGATATGCTCTATTCACTTCCTTCATTTGAAGATTCTGCCATAAGGACTAAACACCTCTACACCCTTGTAGCTCTCTTGGCTTTTTTCATTTTGTATAATTCTATATTTTTATAATTTTTGGTGACTTGCCCAAAGTCATGCATACCTGGGGAGCAGTGGGCTTTGTAGTAAATAAACAGTACCTGAGAGAGGAGCCAGGCCCACCTTCTCAAGAGGCAAAGAAGGGCTTAGTGTTAATGATTTACAACAGAGTGGGCATGGATAATTCCCAATGCACTCTTTTATGGACAATGTTCCTGCTTTGGAGTCTAAATGGGGAGAGAACATAGTAGCAAAACCACAGTGGGCACTGAACCACCCCATCCTCCTTTTTCTTCCCCCCTTTCCAAGGCTGGGTCACCCATGCAAGGCTTAGTTCCCATGTTCAGGATCTCCTTACTTCTCAGAGGTCCCATGGGAAACATTTGTTTCCCTTAAGGGCCACAGTTTCTACCCCTTTGGAAAGGGAGGGACATCTGAGGGCTGGTGGAATCATGGAATGAGGGCAGGGTAACCACCATCACCAAATACTAGTTTATTACCATGCAGAGCACACTAGACTGGTTTCCTGGACAGTGGAATAGCTTGACTGGGGTGAAGGCATGAGGGTGGTAAAAGCACTACCTTTGTTTCCAGGATCAGAACTGGTTCCTATTGTTGTTCTGGTAGTGGTCTTCTTCACCATCATCATTATTAAAGAGTTCCTATTTATGTAGTAGATAGTGCCAAGGATTCCCAGATCTATATACCCAGCCCTAACTTCTATCTTGAGCTCCAACCTTTCATTATCAGCTGCCTTTTGGACATGCCAAACTGTATGTCCCATAAAATTTCAAACCCAACATGTCCCAAATAAAATTCATCATCATTTCCCCCCAAACCCTTGCTTCAACTCAACTTTTCACTTTTGGTCAAGGGCACTGCCATCCTCTTTGTTACTCAGAATCACAACCTTCCTTGACTTCTCACCACATATCCAATCTATAGTCAAATTTCATCACTTCTATCTCTATACATCTTTTATATACATCACCTCTCCACTGGCACAGCCACAGCTTGGTGCAGGCCTTCATCGCTTCTTGCCTAGGCAATAGTTTTCTAGTTGGTCTTAACTCAAATCCCCCGCCCCCCACCTCCACTCCAATCTATTCACCACTCAGCTGCCAAAGTAATATTCCTAAGTTATAGGTCTGACTATGTTACCCCCACACTCAGTATCTCCAGTGATTCTGTATTACTTCCAAGATCAAATATAGAGTCCTCTGTTTGTCACTTAAAGCATTTTATAACCTGGTCCCTTCATGCCCTTTCCAGTCTTTACGCTCTGCTCCCCTCCACATGCTCTATAACCCAGTTAACCTGGTCTTTATGTGTTCCTTGACAATGACCCTCCATCTCCAATCTCAATGGTTATTTTTTAAAAATGAGTTTTTATTAATGTCTTCTTTTTACATATCATACTCATCCCAAGTATCCAATCAATCCAATAAATAGTTATCATTCACCTACTATAGGCCAGGCACTGAGCTAAATGCGGAGGATACAATTAACAAAAGAAAGACAATCCCTGCCCTCAAGGAGCTTACTGTCTAATGGGAGGAGACAACACACAGAAGAAGGCAGGCAGGGGCCTCCACCAGGGAGTATCTTGTTTTGTGGAGGTGAAAAAGTCCGGCAGGGCAACAGAATACAGTGATCTCAAAAGTCCAGTTTCTTCCCTCTTTTAAGAGAAGACATTGGGAGAAGTTTGGTACTCTATCCCTGTAGCAGCAAGCACCCCAGCACCCCAGGGTGGCTGCCAACACAGGTTCTGAGATCTGCTTTTGTGAAGGAAAGTAACTCAGAATCAGCTACCAAGCTCACTTTAATCAATCAGACATATATTACCTAGTTCAGGGGGAAAAAGTCAGCACCCTGAACTTCGGAGTATACACACAGATCAAACAGACAGGCGTCCAACCATTAGCAATACCAAAATCACAGTTACCAGAGAGGGAAGCATCAACATCTGGGTTTTCAAAGCCCGGGGTCTCTCAACAGCTGCCCAGAGTCTCATCTGGTCAAATCACACAACACTTCTCAAAGTGAGCCCCAAAGCAAAGCCTCCCATCAGGGTTTATAGAGCCTTCTCCTGGCTCAGAGAATGTAACCACCTTCTTGACCCACTGCCCAATCTCAAAGTATCAAGGTGTGGGCTTTCCTGAAAAACAAGCCTCCCACCACAGGCTCCAGGTGCACTTAACCTAGGGGCAGGGAAGATCTTTAAATTTGCATTTCCATTACAACCCCCTAGCCCACCAATCCTTCCTTCCTTCTTTCCTTCCTTCCTTCCTTCTTTCCTTCCTTCCTTCCCTTGGACTATAGATCTAACTTTGGTTATACTCTGATATTTTCCAAGATACAATAAGCCAAATAAAAAAAAAAAAGAGTTATATTTTTTGGATACCACCCTTTATTGGGGCCAGTCTATAGCAACCCAGAGCTTTGCACACACACACACACACACACACACACACACACACACACACACACACACGCCTTGGCATGGCAAGAATCAAGACGACTCAGGAGAAAGACTCAATACATCTTGGAGACAATCTGGCATGCTTTTCCTTTGGGAAGGTAAGATGGCTGGGGAGGGAGGAGAGAAGGGATGGGGTTATTAGTTGTTTTTTCTACTTGTTTGTTTTTTTCATTTATAACTTTTTTCTCACGGCAGGTTAGAAAATACATGAATTTCATATACCTTGAAAAAGTGAGTCATTAAGGGATGGTAGCAAAGAAATGGTCTGGATGTTACCATAGGAAGAAAGGAGTTTGGCAATCTCTCCTCCTGGCCCTCTGAGTGACAGGAGAAGAAATGTCTTCTTAGGGGAATGGTTATGAAGGATATGCCATCATCAAATGAGAGCCAAGCCAAGATGAGTCTTCCTGACTTCAGGCCTGGCACTTTATCCACTGCACCAAATAACTGCCAAAAGTACTGTATAGTACAAAGTACAACACCCCTGTTATCTCATTTGATGGCATTGGAAGGATAACGGATGGGGGAAAAGATGGGATGGAAATGGAGATAGGGATCTAGTTCATGTTTCTCCATTTGTCTCTAGGATTATCAGCAAATATTGCCAGTTTTCAAACAAGAAGAGAAGGTGGAGTCTTGGAACCATCGATCAGTGAGCTTTACTTCAATTTCTGGCAAAATTCTATAATGTGTTTTAAAGGGATGCTTTGTGAACATTTAGAAAGGAAAACAGTGACTACTAAGAGCCAATAGAATTTTTTTCAAGATTAATTATGACAGACTAATTTTATTTCCTTTTATTTCTTTTCCAGAGAAACTAGGGGAGTAGATTGGGAAAATGCTGGGGTTTAGTAAAACATTTGACAAATTCTCCCATGCTGTATTAGTAGAAAAAGTGGAAATATTTTAGTACAGTGGATATCCCAGGACCTATAGGTTGAGTTGGGGCAGCTAGGTGGCTCCAAGCCTGGAATCAGGAAGAATAAACTTCCTGAGTTCAAATCTGGCCTCTGACACTAGCTGTGTGACTCTGGGCAAGTCAGTTAACCCTGTTTATCTCAGTTTCCTCATCTGTAAAATGATGTGGAGGAGGAAATGGCAAACTGCTCTAGTATCTTTGTCAAAAAAATCCCAAATAGGGTTACAAGGAGTCACATACAACTGAAATGACTGAAATGAACAACAGGTTATATAGATTCAATACAGGTTGAATGACTGGATCCAAAGAATAAGTGTGATGGAGTTGACTTGGAGAGAGGCCCCAGTGGAGTACCTCAGGCATCTGTCCTCAGCTCTGTGCCATTCAACATTTTTTGATCAATGACTAAGAAGAAGACACAGAATGTCCATGCTTAATAAATTTATAGATTACATGAAGCTGGTAGAAATAGCTAATGTGTTGGATGACAATGTCAGGATCTAATAATATCCTGAAAAGCTAGGATGATGGGTGAGTCTACAGAAGATGAAAGTTAATAGGGATAAACCCAAGCATGAGTTTGTCAATAAATGTTTAACAATTGGCTGTCTGGAAAATAAATGTACACACATTTTTCAGTTTCATTTGCATTATTAATTAAGATTTTCTCCATCCCTTTCTTAAGTCTAGAAATCAACACAAGAACAAATCAAGTCCCGAGTGTGTAAGTGTTTGCACAGACAATTGAAGAGACAGCTCTGAGAAGCTGCTATGAACGGACTCCAGCCCACCCTGCAGTGTGCAGTTTAGAAAGCCGACTTCACCAGTGCAAGCAGAGGGAAGCATTGCTGACAATAGTTCAGAGGGGAAAGATGAATGGACTGCAAGCCAAAAAGGAGCCACCAGTGAGATAGGATTTAAAAAACGGATAATGGAATCCTAGGGTCCTTTATCAGAGATATTGGAGACAGAGGGAGAGAGAGAGATAACACAGAGAGAGAAACAGAGACAGAGAGAGACACAAAGAGAGAGAGAGAGAGAGAGAGAGAGAGAGAGAGAGAGAGAGAGAGAGACTGAGACAGAGAGACAGAGGCAGAGAGGCACAGAAAGACAGAGATGGAGAGAGAGAGACACAGAGAGAGACAGAGAAAGAGAGAGAGAGACTGAGACAGAGAGACAGGGGCAGAGAGGCACAGAAAGAAAGAGATGGAGACACACACACACAGAGAAATATAGACAGACAAACAGAGAGACAGAGATACACTGAGAGACAGAAACAGAGACACGGAGACATAGAGTCAAAGACAGAAAGAGACAAAGAGAGAAACAGAAGCAGAGGGAGAAGGGGGGACAGAGGGGACAGACCCCCTGTGATCTCTTCCCCTAGCCAGGCTACATGGTGGTTCAGTCAGGCTAGTACTCAGTGCTGCAGCCACATTTTATTTACCAAACTCAAGTCTATCTAGGGGAAGGCAACAAAGGATTGAAAAGCGGGGAGGGAACAAACATTTCCTAAATGCAACTACATGCCAGGTGTTGTGCTAAGCACTTTACAACTATTATCTCACTCAAGCCTCACAACAGCCCTGGAAGGTAAGCGCTACTTTTATCCCCATTTTACAGTTGAGGAAACTGAGACTGACATCAGTTAAGGTGACTTGCCCAGGTCACAGCTACTGAGTATCTGTGGCTGGATTTGAACTCAAGTCTTCATTGGATTGGAGACTGTGTCATATGAAAATCTACTGAAGGAACTAGGACTGTTTATCTGGGAGAAGAGCAGGCTTGGGGAGATATTCTAGCAAAGTCGGAGCAATAGGTTGAAGTCCCAGAGAGGGGGATCTTGGCCCTCTCCATTAGGGCTGACTCACCCTAAACTGACCTCCTGCAGGTGGTGGGCTCTCTCTTCCTGGAAGGCTCCAAGCAGAGCTGGAATGACCACTTGCTGAGATAGTCATAAAGAAGGGGCTTATTCAGGGATGAGCTGGGTTTGGGTTCTCTTCTGACTCTAAGGCCCTGTGATTCTGGGGTAATTGTGCAGAGTAGCTGGACAGCTGGTGTTGAAGTCTGGATTGTTCTCTGGAATACTGTCTGTACCACCATGGTACAGCCCCTCAGTCCCTCTGCACCTCCAGTTACACTCTAAGACTGTAAGTTACAGGTGAGCGCCCAATCTGCCTCAGCAGGCTGAGTTTCCAAAGTGGGAGTCCCTTAGACATATGAAATAACAGGTCTGGACAAATTAAAACAAACAAAAGGTTGAGGGACTTCTTATCATGTAAAAGGAGAGGCTGGATGACACGGCGTGGTTGTCATGGGTCAGTTCTTGTGTGGGTGTGGGCTGGACTAGATGTTCCTTGAAGTTTTCCAGGGCTGAGCTTGAGACTTTGCAATCACCTTCTCTTCTGAGCACCTATGACTCCTGGAGTCTGGATCACATGATGTACTTTTGCCTGATGTTTTTCTCGAATGTATTGGCCCTCCTTCCCCAAAAAGCTTCACCTAAGGCTGGGCCCACAAATGGCACTTGTCCCCTGGGTCCTCACTGTGGGGGGACAACCTAGGTTCCTCATCATTTATCAACTCCTCAAAGCCTCCTTGTGCCAAGGGAGTGACCCTGATTTCTCAACCAGGTAGGTGCTACCAAGCTAAAAAAGGCTTCATGTCCAGGCCTAGTGACAGATTGCATCTGTCATCTAGGAAGGAGTTTTGTTAAATGTGAGGGGGTCATTCCCACAAGGTTGGCCACCAGGAGATGCATCACTTGGTCCATGGCATTTCATAAAGACTCGGTTTGGGGTACTTACATTTTTCATTAGAAGAGAGAGTACTCATAGATCTTTTGAAGTGAAATATTGAAATGTGACTCCCTCATTGACTCCCCATAGGCGGCGTAGTGGATAGAGTGCTGGGCCTACAATCAGGAAGACCTGAATACAAATCCAGCTTCAGACATTTACTAGCTATGTCACCCTGGGCAAGTCACTTATTCACTGGAGAAGGAAATGGCAAACTACTCCAGTATCTCTGCCGGGAAAACCCCATGGGCAGCATTGCTGTACTATGGTCCACAGGGTCATGAAGAGTTGAACACAACTGAATGCCTGAACTATAGCAATTAGGCTCCCCCCACAGTATTTCTATCAACTCTTCTTTTCTCTTCCTAAGTCACTAATCCATGCCCTTCCCAAGTCTCTCCCTCTGCAGATGACTTGGACTCCTTCCTCTGGTTATGGACTGTGATTCATTCATGTTAGGAGATGCCTGGTGAAGGAAATGCCTTCTACCAATGCAGAAGGACAACCATTCTGCAACTTACTATCAAAGACTTACCTAGAACATTAAGGGCTTAATTCACTTGCCTAGGGTAACCTTGGCTCCTACTTTAAGGAAAAGACAAAGTGTTATCTCTCCCATTTTTCCTCCTCCATGCCTCCAAACAGTTCTGTATCTCTGTCATCGTCCTCTGTCCTCACATAGCAAAGTGGCCCTTCTCCTTTCCAGAGCTGACTCCTCCCTTGGAGTCTTTGATCCTATCTCCTCCCATAGCCTCCATGGCCTTGCCTCATTGGTTACTCCCTCTTTCTTCCCTAGTTCTCCCAAGTTCTCCTTCTATTGACTCCTTCTGATTGACTCCTACCAACATACTCAGTCTTACTAGTCCAAAAATAAAATAAAATCCTTTGCCTGACTCTTCTGTCCCACGATCTACCACCCTATCTCCCATAAGAGTGTAGATTTAGAGGTCATTAAGTTCAATTGTCCTATTTTACATGGGGGGGCCATGGCTTATGCCTGTCTTAGACTGAGAGTTCCCTAAGGGGAAGGGCCATGTCTTTCCATCTCTGGTTTCCCGACAGTGCCCACAGGGGGAGTTGAAGAAATGAGTGTTGTGGTCAATAAAGACTTTGTGACCTTGGAGACAGATTGCATCCTCAGAGGGAGAGCCCTGCCTGCTGCGAGGTGAGAAGAAAGGAAGAGCCTTCTTTCCAGTCAATGCAACCAAAGGGAACAAGACGCAGAGGCTTTCATGAAGCTGCTCTGCAGAGCCCCAGTCAGGAAGTGATCTATATTTTCAGAAGGAAATGAGCATTTTTTCCTGGAGAGGAGAGGACAGTTCCAAGGCAAACACAGCAGCATGAAGTGAGGTAAGATGCAGAAGGGAGGCCTGTTTCTGGCTTTTTTTTTTCTTCACTAGATCAGGGCAGGTGTCAGAGAGCTCCTGTTGACAAATGATGTGTTGATGGCCCTCTTACCTGACATTTCTAGAAGACACATGCTCCTAATACTCTAGCAGCTGTTTCAAGAGGAGGGATGGGAAAAGAGGGATAGTCTTTTCATCACATTGGAGTCCAGAAATGGAAGATGAGGAATGAGTGGACGGGGTTGCCTGCTTTGCTTGTCTTGACAACTCCTCTGACACAAGAACAGCGAGAGCCAGGCCGTTCCAGTGTGACCCTAAGGTGGTCCTCCTTTTTGATTATCTAATAAAAGGAACACCTTGTGAGCTACCCAAATTATCAAATCCTTGAAGGTCAGGGTTAACAGGAGTCTTAGAGTTCAAAAGGGTCTTAGAACACAGGATCTCAGAACTGGGAGGAGCCTTAGAACATGGGATGTCAGAGGCTGGAAGGGGACTTACAACATAGAATGTCAGAACTGGAAGGAGCCCTACAACACAGAATATCAGAGTTGGGAGGTTACCTTGGAACACAGAATGTTGGAGATGGGTGGGAACCTTAGAACACAGAATGTCAGAGCTAGGAAGTGTGAAAGTGGAGGCAATAAGCAGAGAGATTATTTTTTCTCAGTCATTGAGTAACTAGAGGAAGACACCTTGCTGAAAGGGGTAGTAGGGTCAAGTGAAGGGTTTTTTGAAGACTTGGAGACCTGGGTGGGCTTGTAGGAACCACCAAAGAATTCAGTAAATTAAAACAATTTGAAGAGAGAAGCAGAGGCATTGGTAGAAAGTTCAGGCTCTTAAAGAATGTCAGGTTGGATAGGATAAAAGACAGAAGAGGAGATGGGCTCAGCAAGAAGAAAGGTGACCCCTTTGTCAGAGTCTAAAGGACAGGTGGAGAGAATGGGAGATTCTAAGACTCAGGGATTCTAAAATTCTGTTGTAGTTAAAGATGCTACAGTTATTTGTCTAATTCTATGATTCTATGCTTCTAAGAGGCCAGGACTTTAGGATTGTGTGATTATTCTAAGATTCAGTAATTCTAGGAAGTTGTGGTTCTTGTGTAATGGGGCCTGACCTGTTATGCATGCCCAGATCACCTAACATGGAGGCACCCTGCTTCCCTAAGTTCCCTTACTGTGTGGGTAGGAGGAGCCTCCTTTGATTGCTTGTATGGTCAGAATAGGCAGCTTTTTAAAAAATGGCCAAACTAGACCAATCTCTCTTTTCTGTGTACTTTTCCCCTTCTGCACCTAGCACACTTCCGTCACAACATGGGTGCCATGAACTTTCCAGGCTCTCCTTTCTTTCACCTTGGCTCTGAGAAATTTGCCTGGGGGTGTTTGTTTCTCTTCTATTTGCATTGCCCTTCTCAGTTTTAGATGGCAGCAATCTCTGCTAGACCTAGCAGTTTCAGCCTTGTAACCTTGGAGCTAGATTTTCAGGCAAGATGTTCCAGTCTGGCAGGGAGCCTGGGTGCCTAGGACTCAAGCCAGAGGTGGGCTTCAGACAGGGAACTGTCTACTCTATAGGAATGCAGCTGAACTATGAACCTAATTTCCTCCCCCTACTCAGAGACTGAGGTGGTGGTACAAGAGGGAAGGAGGATTAAGCTCCACTCGTTGGGGAGTAAATGTGTATTTGTAATTATTACTTTTGAAGTAAATATTCCTTTTTAAGAGCTAATTCTACTGTTAGTGGTTAAATGTAACTGGGGTGCAGAGGATCACCTCTACACTTGGAGGAACATCATTAGCTGAGACTGGAGATACTGGCAGAGAACTTAGGCACCGGGACCTTCTTAAGAGTGTCAGGGAACCCTTAGAGAATGCTGAAAGGCAACATATCTGGCATTCAGGCTGTGGGGACCAGGGTAGTAGTCAGCATTACACTAAGGTTCAGTAATTCTAAAATTCCATGATTCTAATATTCAATATTTATAAGAATCTGTGATTCAGAGGTTGTCATTCTAAGGTCCTGTGATTCTAAGATTCAGTAATTATAAGAATCTGTGATTCTAAGATTCAGTAATTCTAAGATTCAGTGATTCCATGATTCTAAGATTGTTATTCTAAGGTTCTGTGATTCTAAGTTTCAATGATTATAAGAATCTGTGATTCTAAGTTTCAATAATTATAAAGATCTGTGATTCTGAGATTCAATCATTTTTAAGGTCCTGTGATTCTAAGATTCCATGATTCTAAGATTTTGTAATTATAAGAATCTGTCATTCTAAGACTCAGTCATTGTAAGATTCTATGATTCTAAGATTCAGTAATTCTAAGGTTCTATGATTCCATGATTCTAAGCTTCAGTAATTATAAGAATTTGTGATTCTAAGTTTCAGTAATTCAGTAATTTCAGTAATTATAATTCAGTAATTCAGTAAATTCAGTAATTATAATCTGTGATTCTAAGATTCATCCATTCTAAGATTTTGTGGTCCTATGATTAAAAAATTCAATCATTCTAAAGTTCTGTAGTTCTGAAATTCAGCAGTTCTAAGATTCTGAGATTCATTTGGTATGATGCCTATAAGAAAGAAAGCCCTGAAAACTCCC
Source organism: Gymnobelideus leadbeateri (assembly GCA_011680675.1). Classification (NCBI taxonomy): domain Eukaryota; kingdom Metazoa; phylum Chordata; class Mammalia; order Diprotodontia; family Petauridae; genus Gymnobelideus; species Gymnobelideus leadbeateri. The sequence continues at coordinate 644,514 of WOXC01006168.1, forward strand.
ATGCCTCAACACTTCCGGAAATACTTGGCTTTATAGTGTTGGGGCTGAACAGAGCCTCTCAGGAGAGTGGTGGACCCTTCCCAGTCAGACATTCCACAGTAACAGTGTCTTTCAGATTCCTTCCGGCCCAGGCCTGAGCCATTGCAGACATTATTAGAGGATGGGAAAATAAAAGGAAAGAGACCCCAGAGGATAAGGAACCAAGTCTGACCCCTGCCCCCCTCCCCTAGTCTCACTGGCCAGGGTGGAGTCAAGCAACTTTACCTTTGTCTTCTTCAAATATTTGTTTCCTGAAGTGGTGTGTATTCATTGATAATTTAGAATCAGACGATTTCAAAGTTCTTGGCTTGAAGTCCTGAGATAATGAAGAACAGTCTGTCCCTCTCCATCCTACTGCTCATTCTGGGAACTGGATTCCCCATGGAGGAGAGAGGCCAGACAGCCCTGCCCTTGGACTAGAAGCCCTTTAGAATCATGTCAAACTTATGGGTCAAGGCTCTGGCTTGTGCTAAACTGTATAAACATAGCCCCTGTATGGGATCCAAGCCTGGGCCATGGGCCTACGTGACTCCACAGTCAGCTTCCTGGAGGGCCAGCTCTTCTTGGAGCTCATTCAAGATGCTTTATCCTTTGGACCCCTGGCTTTCCCTTTTGACAACTATCCAAACTTGCCCTGTTCCCTAGAGCAGGTCCTGACTTTCCAGTCCACTGAGCCAAGATGTGCTGTCTTCCTGAATCAGAATGTAAGCTCCTTGAGGGCACAGGCTGCCTTTCTCCTTCTGTCTATATTCCCAGCACTCAGTACAATGCCTGGTACATAATAAGTGATGAATAAATGCTTGTTGACTGGCCTACCGAACCTGCTTGGCTCCATAAGCTCAGAGACAGGGCTTGTCTAATCTCAAATTTCTTCCCTCTACCACACTGCCACCATACTGGGGGTGCATTGTCTCTTCTCCCTCTGTCTCTACATACACCGTACCCCAGATTTATTTCATGGAAACTCAAAGTTGGAAGGCACTTCAGAGGGCAGTGGGTCTAATGTGTGCCTAAATAAAAATTCACTCTTCACTGTCCCTAACAGAGGGTCATGAAGACTATTTAAATACCTCTGGTGACAGGGAACTCACTTCCTAGTCAATCAGGCAGCCTGTTGCTTTGTGGGGCAGCTCTGATTGTTAACAAATTCTGACTTTTCTAGAGCAAAAATCATTCTCCACTTAGGTTCTAGTTCCTGGTGCTAGCTCTATCTGTGGTCACTGAAGATAAGACTGCTCATTCTGCCCTTCTTTCAGACAGATAAAGACAGCTACCGTAGCTTTCCTAAGTTGTATTTTTTCTGGGTTAAGCATACCTGGCTCCTTCCTCAGATAGCATGGTCTCCATTCACATAGTCTCATTCAATCTCTTATGGACCTGCTTCAGTTTTCCAATAGGAGGCACTTAGATGGTACAGGGGGTAAGAATACTGGACTTGAAGTAAGACCTGCGTTCAAATCCTGCCTCAGGCACTTGCTGTGGGACAAGTCACGAAATCTTTCTGAACCTCAGTTATCTCATCTGTAATATGGAGATAATTATTAACACCTCACCTCCCAGGGTTGTTGTGAGGATCAAATTAAATTAGATAACACAAATAAAGTGCTTTGTAAACCTTTAAAGCACTACATAAATGGTCGCTATTATTATTCATATTCATCCTGAAATATGGCCAGAGAACTAAACATTACCTAGAGCTGTAATCTGACCAGACCAGAGGACAGTGGGGCTGTCACCTCCTTCCCTAGAGATGCTATACTTCTATTCATGCATCCTAATGTTAGCAATTTTTCCTGCCACATCTTACTGTTAACTTGAATGGAGCTTGTGGGCCCTTAAAACCTTTAGGTGTTATTTGGAATGACAAGCCTGGTCCTCTTCAAGAACATAGAATGAATAACAACAAACAGCAACAGCGATCTGCTCTTAGCTTTCTCCTCCTTTCTCCCTTTCTCTATTCTCACATCTTACCCCAATTCCAGTGTCCTTTAATTAGAAATGATTCTGGTCCCTCTTACATGAAATAGTTGAGCACCAGAATCTCTTCTAATCATCTCACCCCCAGAATTTGGCACTTCAGCTCCTCAAGCCTATTTCCTGTGGTCAACACTCCCACCCACTGTCTAGCCCAGGGAAGCCATAGTTCCCTCAATGTTGTCCTGAGGATATGAAGAGAACCCCTTGTCCCAGGCTCCCTTAATGACCAGCCAGGGAGCTTTCCTTAGGGAATTTTCTCTAAATCATTTTAGAAACCATTTTAATTTTATCCTACCTATTGGGAGACCAGGATACTGTAAGTATAAGCAAGGTGGGATTTTTTTTTTCTTCTTGTAGTTCAGTTTCCCAGGCTCAGGCTAAATTGTAAACATCTCCTTTGAACCCTGAAAATTCACAGCTGTGCTGAGTCAAGTAGGTTTCCCTACTTGCCCTCTGAACAATCAGGAGCCGAGTCTTTGTTATATATTCTGGGAGGTTGGCATTTTTCTTTGGGGTGTGCTCATGAGAAGGACCTTTTGATTTCCTGGTGGAGACTCTGAGTAGCCATATGTTCAGAGGTCCCCTGACTGCTTAGATGTCTGTGTTCTCTCGATCCAGTGATGTATGTAAAGAGCATAGCAATATTGCTATGTTCAGACAGTTGGAGCCCCATCTGTTGGTCTTTGTGCTAATTTCTCTGCTTGTATTTTCTATACTCAATTCTTTCTCTGTAATTAAAGTAGAATTGTTAACCCTTTAAAGTTGTCTTTGTTTTATAGAGTAGATAAAAAAAATCTAGTAGGCTGTCCTAAGTGCTTTAGGGTGCTTGCTAATATAGATACCTACTAGGTTACACTTTAATTTATATTAAACTGGACGCTCTCAAGCTTCTCCATCACTCATTCCTATTAGGAAGCTAACTGATAAGGGTGAAACAGTCCTAGGTGATCAGTCAGAAGAAATGGATTTCAGCCCCCTCTATGCCCCTTGTGTGACCTAGGACAAGCCCCTTCCTCTCCCTAGGCCTAGGTTTCCTCTGCAGTGAAATGATGGGGTTGGAGGACTAAATGACCCTGAAAGTCCAGCTCTGATATTCTTTTCTCACTCTCCTCCACTCCCATGGCCTCAATCACCACCGCTAGGCCAATGACTTCCCAAACTCCAATCTCTCCTGAGTTCCAGTCCCATATCATTTATCTGATGGATGCCCTCCCCATATACACTTCAGTGGACCTTTGATCTCATGGCACAAATCAATCAATCACCAAACATCTACTATGTGGCAGGCAGGGGTACACACTAATAGCCAGCATTCATGGATTACTTGAAGGTTTAAATATTACTTTACAAATATCTCATTTTGTCCTTAGGACAACCCTGAAGGTCAGGAACTGTTTTTATCTCCATTTCACAGAAGACAAAACTGAGGCAGGCAGAGGGTCGCAGAGCTCATAAGTGTCAGAGTTTGGATTTGAATTCAGGTCTCCCTGACTCCAGGCCCAGCACTCTATCCACTGGCTGCCTCTAGGTGGGCAATGTACAGAAAATGAAGTGATTCCTACTGAAGTTGAGCTTACATCTAATTAGGGAAACAACAAACACATGAAAAGAGAATAGAGCACAAATATAAAGTTACTATTTCTGTGTAATTACATGTAGTAATTAAAGCTTTCTGCTTCGATGGTGTCTAAGCTGCCCACCCATTTGTTCCTTCTCCTCCTGTATGATTCCTATTCGTGCCCTTCCATAAATCCAACATATCCCTCTGATAGAATGTGAGCTCCCTGAGGGCGGGAGCTCCTCCTCCTCCTCCTCCTCCTCCTCCTTCTTCTCCTTCATCTTTCTTCTTCTCTCTCCTATACCTAGCATGGTGCCTAGCACAAGGAGGTGCCTGAGAGAATGAATCAAATTAAATGGAATAAAGGCTCTCACCACACTACTGGAGGCCTTCCTCTCAGTCTTTCAACATTTAATGATTCCACTTCTGGTCTCACCTCCTTTTTTGGTCATATACTCCCTCGGTCAGAAAGCAGCATGGTACAATGGAGAGAACACTGGCTCTGGGATCAGAAGACTCAAGTTCAAATCTCGCTACTGATGCTTACTACTTCGGTGATCTTGAATGGGTCACTTTATTACCCTGTACGTCATTACCTCATCTGTAAAATGAAGAAGTTGGATGAGATGTGCCAGAGGCTCTTGTAGATCTATCATCCTACAATAAGGTCCAGTGGAAAACAGCCTTGGAATTGCACTGGGAGGCAGAGGATATGGGTTTAAATCTTTCCTGTGCCACTTACTCCCCTGTCACCTTGAACAAGGTTCTGTTTCCTCAGTTAGACCTTGGACAAGTCATTATTTCCTCGTCTAGAAAATAATAATGCTGGACTTTGAGTTCTATAAGATGTCAATCTTTAAAATACTCCTTCGGGGCAGCTAGATGGCACAGTGGATGGAGCACTGGCCCTGGAGTTAGGAGTTCAAATCTGGCTTCCGACACTTACTAGTTGTGTGACCCTGGGCAAGTCACTTGACCCTGATTGCCTCAAAAAAACAAAATAAAATACTCCTTCACATACTGCCATGAAGTTTTTCTTATGGGCAACTCTGATCCTGTCACTCTTGTATTCAGATCTTCAGTGGATAAAGTATGAATTCCTGATTCTGACATTGAAAGCTATTCACAACCTACTTAGTCAGCCTATGAGCTCCTTGAAGTCAGGGATTACTTCATTTTTTTTTGTCTTTTTATTTCCAGTGCTTAGATAGCTCAGTGGACAGAGCACTGGTCCTAAAGTCAAGAAGCCTTGAGTTCAAATTCAGCCTCAGACATTTAATAGCTGTGTGACTCTGGGGAAGTCACTTTAATCCTGTTTGCCTCAGTTTCCTCATCTGTCAAATGAGCTGGAGAAGGAAATGGCTAAATCACTCCAATGTGTTTGATAAGAAAACCTTGCCTTTCCTCCAAGATGGCACCGAAGGCAAAGAAGGAAGCCATTGTCCCCCCCAAGACAGAAGCCAAGTCCAAGGCTTTGAAGACCAAGAAGGCAGTGCTGAAGGGTGTCCACAGCCACAAAAAGAAGAAGATCCAAACATCCCCCACCTTCCGGAGACACAAGACCCTGAGGCTTCGAAGGCAGCCCAAATACCCTCAGAAGAGTGCCCCTCGGTGGGACAAGCTCGATCATTATGCCTTCATTAAGTTTCCTTTGACCACTGAGTCTGCTATGAAGAAGACTGAGGACAACAACACCCTAGTCTTCATTGTGGATGTCAAGGCCAACAAGCATCAGATCAACGAGGCTGTAAAGAAGCTGTATGACATTGACACGGCCAAGGTCAAGACACTGATCCAGCCTGATAGAGAGAAGAAGGCCTATGTCTGTCTTACTCCAGACTACAATGCGTTACATGTTGCCAACAAAATTGGAATCATCTAACTTACTTTGTCCAGCTGTGTCCCATTCCCCCTACAATAAAAAGTTTTCCAGAAAAAAAAAAAAGAAAACCTCAAATGGGGTCTCAAAGAGATGGACACAACTAAACAACAACATCAGCAGTACTTGGCATTGTTCCTGGCCCACAGCAGGTACTTAATAAAGCAAGACATCAAACGTTAAATATTACCAAGGGCCAGGCACTGGGGATGGAAACATCTCACTTTCTCTTATAAATAATTACATATGAGAACATGGCCTGTAGTGTACCTTTTCTCATACTCAGCACCCACAACGGGGTTTTGTATGTAGTAGGTGTAAGAAGAAGGTTTCATAGATGTTTATTGACATTAATTTAATTTGTTTTATATGCCAGGTTTCTTCTAGCCCTGCCATTCTGTGCTCTGTTTAAAGGGTCCTTTCCAGCTCTGACCAGCTCTGGGTGTTCTTCGAGCCCTTCCATTCCTGACGTGAATCTCGGGGACTCCCCACTTGGTGTTTAGAGGAGCAAGGAAAGGCAACTGGAGTTCTTGGGGATCTCAGCTTTCTCTCCAACTTTCTTCACTTGCCTTCATAATGAGAAGCCTAACAAAACCTGCGTTGTTCCCACTCTAATAAAGGCACAGCGGAGGGTTTGGGGAGGGGCAGGCAGTGGGCGACCTTTGGGGACCGGCTAGTTCTGATGACTCAAGTTCAGACACACCAGCCCAGAGCAGTCACCTCCTTTCTCCCCCACCCCTTATGGCTCCTCCCTCCCCTCCTCAAGCCCACATGAAAGGACTTGGGGAGGGAAGCAGAGCCCTCCCCAAGGGAACAGGGAATGAAAGAAGCCACTGACAGTCTCCAGGTGTGGCTGGGAGAGAAGCTACCGCTCCCTCCCCCCCACCCTGGGATCTCGGAGGTCAATAGCTCACATTCATAACTCTACAATTACACATCAAGGGGGAAAAAAGGAGTGCTCAGATCACAATTGCAGAGGAGGGGAGAAAGAACAGGATGAAGTTTTTGCCTTTAACAGCGGAGAAGAAAAACAGATTGCTTTCCATCTCTATTTGAAATGAAAAGTACATTTTGGCTATTTGGACAACTGGGGGGCCCCCCAAAGTCAGGCGGCCAGCAGAAGGCTACCTGATTGGCTGGATGTGAGGCTGGGATTGGGAGAGTGATCCCAGGTGGGCTAAGCCTGACAGAGGGAGCAGGGAGTGAAGGTCCTCTCTGATCAGGGGCCATGCAGGGAGTGGATGCTTTAGTTTGGGGCTCTCTGCCTAGAGAGGATCATGGGGAAAATCTTCTGTCAAGGAAGAGGCCAGAAAGCTTAAGTGCCATCTAGTTTGGTGGGGGGGGAAGGGCAAGGAGATGAGAGGAGGGGAGATTCTTTTCTCAGCCTGCTGAATGACTTTCCCCGGCTCTAATACCGGGATCTCTAGGTTCCCTTTATACTTACAAATGAACCTCTAAGTACTTCTTCAGTTCCTGTCTTGTGGTTTTTTGGAAGGACACTGGGATATTTAAAGGAAAGTAGTCAGGTAGGGGGGGAAATGAAGATCAGAACATCCAAAGAGAGAAAAAGGAACTGGAAATGTCTAGCCTGGAGAAGGGCAGAATTTGGGGTGATGAGAACTGTTTTCAAGTGTTCAAAGGCACTAATGTGAAAGAAGACTTAGATTTGGAGCTGGAAAGAAGCTGTCTTCTGCTTTCTCTTAGGGAAAGTTTCTCTAACAGACCTATCCTCTAAAAGGGACTTGTGGAGGTAGCAACATCCTGGACTCTCCCACTTGACACTGGAGCAATATTTTTCTCAGATCGCTAAATGGCTTCTGAAGTTATAGGAGCCAGATTTTGAGATCATCTAGTACCAATTAATTTTACAGATGAGGAAACTGAGACCTAGAAGAGGAAGGGACTTGCCCTACGTTTCCACAGGGCTAAGATTAGATCTCAGGTCTTCTGACTCCTAATAGGGTTCATTTCCTACTCCTTCATATTGATGCCAAACTTGAGGAGTCTATTAGTCCTCACTTTGAATGGTGCAGATACATCTAGGTCTCAGGCTCCCCACCCCAGCAGGGCTTTGGGGAAGCTACCACAAGCTAGCAGTTTCACAACCTTCAGACCTGGACAAGGAAGGCTTAGCAACCTCAGACAGGGCTGGGTTCTCTTTCCAGGTCTGTGACACACCTGTGAATATGCCGGAGGCTTGGCCCATCTCCTGCCTTTCCCCCTTTCATCTGGCTCTCTGCCAAACCCTTCATGCTCAGTCATATTGCATGCCCAAGGAAACCCCTTGGTTTGTGGATTAATGATTCCCAGTTTATGATACTACCTTTTCACCATCTCTTCTGCTGCTACAGACAAATGAGGGGATGTCCTCAGTTGATAAACACCTACTATATGTGCCAGGCATTGTGCTAAGCACTGGACATAGAAAAAAAGCATAAAAGACAACTCTTACCCTCAAGGAACTCACAGTCTAATGGGGGAGATAACGTGCAAACAAGATACAAGTAAGATAAAATACAGGATAAATTCCTTCCTCTGGAAGCCTCTAGAAGGTGGGATTTTACCTGAGACTTAGAGGAACTGGGAAGCCAAGAGGCAGAGATGAGTGGGGAGAACATTCTAGGCATGAGGGAGAGGCAAGGAAAATGCACAGAGCCAAGTGATGGATGTTCATGGAAGGGCAAGGAGGCTGTGTCACTAGATCAAAGAATGCCTCCCTTACACTTGAGGGGAGAATGGATAGGCGTGGGGAGAGACTTGAGGCAAGCAGACTCCCAACAGGTCATTGCAATAATCCAGGGGTAAGGTGATGAGGGCCTGCACTAAAGGGGTATCGACATCAGAGGAGAGAAGGAGGCCTATGCAAGAGATACTACAAATGGAAAATTAGCAGGACTGGGCAACAGATTGGATATGGGAGGTGAAAGACAGGAGTCCAGGAGAACTCCTGCATTGGGAGCCTGAGGGACTAGGAGGATAGGGGGGTCCTCAACAACAATAAGGAAGTGTGGAATAGGGGAGCCTTTGAGGGGAAGGATGAATTCCCTTTCAGACATGCTCAGTTCCAGTTCTTGGTTAACAAGAAAGGCAACAGAGGCTAAGAACTAGGAGTCCCTCTCTGGGCTCTTTCCCAGGCAAATTCAGAAGATCTGAAGGAGCATTAGAAAAGAGAGAGCTGTGGGAAATGTGTGAAGGGGTATTCACTACTGAGGCCAAGGTTGTTAGGGCTGGAAGGGACCTTGGAGGCCAATGAGTCCAGTCTCCTTGCTTTACAGATGAGGAAGCTGAGGGCAGGTAGTGCAATGGATAGCGCACTCCAGCTATAGTCAGAATAGACCTGAGTTCAAATCCTTCATCAAACATTCACCAGGTAAGAGGTTTAACCTCACTCAGCAGCGGCTTCTTCCTTTGTAAAATGGGGCTGATCATGACAGTGACAGCACCTGCCTTGTAGGGCTAACATGAGGATCAGAGCCAATGGAGATTATATGCACACACACATATAGGTATAAATATATATGTATGTATGTATGTATATATGTATGTGTGTGTATAAAATTGTAATTATATATTGTCTGTGTGTATATATGGCACTTATACTACAAAAGTCACATTTTTTAAAAAGTAGTGTATACACACACACAAATACACACACATACACATGCCTAAGTATATATACTATCAAAGGGTGTGTGTGGTATTTCTACTACATATATACATTCAACACATACTATATACATATATATGCACAAAAGAAGTATATATTTAGTTTATCTATATCTCTATATGATTTTGTATACCTTAAAATGCTACAAAAGTAGCTCCTGGCCCCTTCTTCCCTCTGACTGGAGAGGCTAGAGGGTGGGCAGTGGGGCCATCTCCCACATCCTCCATCTTAGGAGGTGCCAGGGAGGCCATCTCATCATTTCCCACTCAGCCACACTCCTCTGCTTATTTGGTGCCCTCTTCTTCAGTCCACCTCTCCCAGTTTTGCAACTTCTATGTATGTGCTGTCTTCCTCCGTTAGACTGGGAGCTCCTCTGGGATACAGACTGTCTTTTGTCTTTCTTTGCATCCCCAATCCTTAGCCCAATGCCTAGCATATAGTTAGTGCTTAATAAATGTACATTGACCTAATAGTTGGCTTGTTGTTTGTCCATTCTTCAGGAGGACTGTGACATCAGAAAGGTGATGCCATGATTTGCAAGTGAATTGGATTTAAGTGAGGAGGGCTGTGCAAAGTCATGAGCCTCACTTTCTCCTCTGGAACCATCTGGCTCCAGTGGCAAGACATAGATCAGGACAACTGGAGATGGCCCCCAATCGTTGCCATAAATGTTTTTTAAATTATTATTATTATTATAATAAAGTTACCCATGGTCACACGTACATATCTGAGTTAGGATTTAAACTTCCTGACTCCAAGGCCAGAACTATACCCCCCATACCACACTCCCTAACAAAGTGACTGACCTAAGGTGACAAGGTAATGACAAAGCTGGGTTCTGGACTCAGCTGGCTCCCAATCTAGCTCTCTTTCTATTAAACACACTGCTGCTCCTGGGCTGTCTCTCTGTGAAGCCCTCTCAAACCCCATACTCTTCTCTTCAACTGGTTAACTTCAAGGGCAGCACACTAGTGTGTGTGTATTTGTCCATATGTGTCTGTATTTATTTGTGAGTGTTGATGAGAGTGTATCTGTGTGTGTGCATGTACACACTTGTGTAAAAATCAAAGATGCCAGAGGTCCATGAGTAAGGAGGCCCCTCCTGCCATTTTAGGGTTTCAAGTGAAGTCAGGGCAGGCCTGGGGGCCATCACTGTTCCTCTTCTGAGGAATTCTGGGGGACTTTCTGTAGGAAGTGGCCACACTGACTTTGAGGATACCCTCAGAATGGTCTTTGCAGCCCTGGACAGATGCCTGGACATGAACATCAGTGTTGGTGCTATTTTCCCCAGATACAGGATATCAGGAGAAACATCATTTAGTGAGGAGGTCACTATGGGTGTTCAGGTCCCCCACAGCAAGAGGGGCTCCCTCTAGCCATAGAACTGCAGAGTCACAAACTGGCCAGGGTAAGGAATGACCCTGGGATGAGGTTTCCTTGCTTTTAAATGAATGCTTAATGAGAGGACTGTCATGTCATGTCTCTTAATGAGACAGACTGTCCTCACTGGGAGGTTATAGTCTGACTAATTCCATCTGTTCTTCAATTTACCAGTGAAATCTCAGACCATGCTCTCCACCTTCAAAGCTGTCCACACACCCGGAATGTGATTCCCTTTTCCCATTGACTATTTAAGTCCTTGAGAGGCAACATGAGATGGTGGGGAAGGGAAGGTGAAACAATGTATTTGAAGTCAGTGGACCTGGTTTTAGGTCCTTTAAATGTCTATACCATAAGTACCTTGAGGACAAGGACTAGGTTCATTTCATCTGAGTCTACACTGAAGCTGGGGAAGGAAAGGAAAAAAATCGTTTATTATCTCATTTGATCCTTACAACAACCCTGAGAGGCAGGTGCTATGATTATCCTAATTTTACAGTTGAGGAAACTGAGGCAAACCAAAGTTAAGTGACTTGCCCAGGGTTACACAGCTAGTAAGTGTCTAAGGCCAAATTTGAACTCAAGACTTCTTGACTCCAGGTTCAGTGGTCTATCCACTGCACCTACCCCACAGGGCCAAGGGATATAGTTCACCTCTCACTTTATTGAAGAGGAAAACAAGGCCCAGGGAAGTAAAATGATTTGCCCAAGGTCACACAGACTGAATATTTGCAGCAAATCTGGGATTCACACCCTAGCTGATAATTGAAACAAATTGATTTGATTCCAAATTCAGTGTCTTTTCCACTGTGCCATATGTAGGTTCAGAGCTAGGACAGTTATTAGAGATCATCTAATTAACCTGGGCTCCATGGACCCCTAAGGGAACCTTAGAAAGATTTCCAGATTTCTATGAACTTGGATCAGGGGGAAAATGTGCATCCTTATTTTTTTGTTGTTGTGCTGTTTAGTCATAGCCAACTCTTTGTGACCCCACTTGGGGTTTTCTTGGCAAAGATTCTGGAGTGGTTTGCCCTTTTCTTCTGCAGCTCATTTTACAGATGAGGAACTGAGGCAAACAGTGACTCACAGAGGGCCACACAGCTAGTAGGTGTCTGAGGCTGGATTTGAACTCATGAATATGAGATTTCCTAACCTCAGGCCCAGCAGCCCTATTCTTTTTTTTTTTTTTTTACTAACCTCTACTAATTTTCACTAATCTGAAATTTAGCATTTCTTTCAACTATTTAAAAACCTAATTCTGAGAAGGGGTCCATAACTTCACCAGACTGTCAAAGCAAGCCAAAAGGGTAAGAACTCTTGAACTAGTGTAATCTCATACAAGTAAGGGAATTGTGGACCAGAGAGAAGGGGGGACTTGGGTGTGGTCCTACATAGCAGGAGTGGCCGAGTCGAGTCTTTGCTTCTAAATTCCCACTATACTCTTGTGCCTCTCGGCATGCTAGCTGCTTAACAATCTTCCTCATAATCACCAAAGTCATGAATGAAGAGCATCAGACCTGACAGGGCCGGGAGAGGCCAGCTAGTCTAACCATCCTTCATTTTACAGAGGAGGAGACCAAGGCACAGAGAGGACGTCACTTATTCAGGGTTAGATTCTGGTCACCCATCCAGATCTCCCAACACCCAGCTCTCTCCTCTGTACAACAAGCCCTGCCCTTCCCCCTCTCCTGTCCTGACCGCCACAGAACTTGATTCCCATCACAGCTGGAAGAACATCAAAGCAGAAAGCCACCTGCTTGGGGGTAAAGGGGAGGGGGAGAAGAGAAGCCTGGCACCATTCACTCACCAGACCTGGGTGCTGCTCCCAGAGGTCTCTTTGAAGAAGGTTGGGGGTGAAGGGGTGAGGCCAGAGGTGGGGTCAAATCCTTTGAATGGAATGCATAATTGTATTTTGAATTCCAGACTCCAAGGGGGGAAGCTTCAAGTTAGAATGAGGAGGGGGTGACTTGGAAGGGAGGGAGGGAGGAAGGAAAGGAATGGGAAAGAAGGGACAGAAGGAGAAAGAGAAACAATGAGAGAGGAAAGAATAGCCGAAAGGAGGGAGAGAGGAAGGATTAGGAAGAAGATGGGGAGAAGGGACAAAGGAAAAAAATAGGATGAAAAGAAAGGCATAAAAAAAGAAGGGAAAGAGAGAGGAAGGAATAGGAGGAAGGGAAGAGGGGAAACAATAAAAGGAAGAAGGGAAAGAGAAGAAAATATGGAAGGAAGAAAAGAAAAAGGAAGGAATAGGAGAAAGGGAAAAAGAGAGAGAGGAAAGACTAGGAGAAATGGAAAGAAAAAGAAAAAAGGAATAGAAGGAAGAAAAGAAAGAGGAATAGAAGAAGAAAAGAAGGGTAAAGGAAAGAGAGAAAATGGAAGGAAGAAGAGAAGATGGGAGAAAGGAAAGAACAGAAGGAGGAAGGGAAGAGAGAGAGAGAGAGAGAGAGAGAGAGAGAGAGAGAGAGAGAGAGAGAAGTATCGTAGATTTAGTTCTGAAAGGGAGCTCAAGGGGACAGAGGAAGGGGGTAGAGGGAGGAAGTACTTGGGTATCTGAGAACATGGTACACTGGGTGCCCTGTTTTGGGAACTTGGGGGGAGGGAGAGAGGGTACATATTGCACTCCTGGAGTGAACTAGACGCTTTATGGGGAAAAGTCTAAATAGGGCTAGTGGTCTAGAGGTCAAACTTCATATTAGCTCTGGTAAAGGTCACTGATGGGACCTTAGACAAGTTGGGGGGAAGAAATCCAGGACAGTAGTTTTTCATTTTTGCATATAACAGTGACAAGAATACCTGGGCACATTTAGCTGAGTTTCAGAGAAAAGAAGTGACTTAGTCACAGTCACACAGCAGATCAGTAGAAGAGCCAGGAGTATGGGCCAGACTTTAAGACTCCCAGTGCAGTGCCAGGGGGCTTCTGCTTTGTGGGGGCAGGAGGAGTGGGTTGCTATGAAATATTTAACAAATAGATCTTTGGGGGGAAAATGTATGCACAATACACTATAAAATTTAATCTTCATTAATAACATTTTCTCCATCACTTTCTTAAGTCTAGACTGTCAACAAAGCAACAACTCAAGCCCTAATTTGCCAATTTCCACATTGTAAATGCTCATATTGAAATTTTAACAATTGGCTCTCCTGAGCCAGTATGAATTGGTTCCATCCCGGCTTCTGACTGTAGAGCTCTGGACAGATTCAAACTGGTACACAAAGGTTTAAAAACAGGTTGGCACCTGGCAGAGCAATGAGCTCCCTGTTTTATGAGAAAGAGGAATGGCCCACAGTCATGTTTACCTTACTGATGTACAAAAAGTGCTTGAAGCTGTCCTCATCCCCTGAATCCCTTGTCCTCTTGTCCTGTTGCCACATGTGGCTTGCCAAACCCCACTCCTGGTTGGCTCCCATCATCCATCTCCTCTGCTTCTCCACAGTGGACAAAGATGACAGAAACTGGACAACTGTTCAGACTGTGTCCACCATGTATTTCATGTCTCTGATCTCAACTCTGCCTACCCTGCTGCCTGGCAATGATTTTCTTTTTCTCTTATTGACTTTCTATTGAATAAATGAAAAACATTTAAGTGCTTCCTTAAGCAAACACTGTGCTAAATGCTGCAGAAAGAAATAGAAAACTTGAGATTGTGCTCTCAAGGAGCTCACACTGAGGAGAGAGACAGCACGGAAAGTGGTGCTTCCTACACCAACTTCTCTCCTTAATTCTCCTATCCTACCCCTTCTTAGAAGATCTGAGAAAATAGAAGCCAACCAAGCATTGTGAACTCCCCAATCACCTCTGTTTTACACGTCAAACCCCCTCTACACCATCCTTCATTCTTTCTTTTCTTCGTTTGTCATGGTGGATCCTCTTGCCAAGGCCAACCACTCTCCTTGTTCCGTGCCCTCACATGCTTCCTCCAGCACTTTACTGCTTTGATCATCAACCCCTCCCACCAGCTCAGAGATTATATTTAAAAATAATAATAAGGGGCAGCTAGGTGGCGCAGTGAATAGAGCGCCGGCCCTGGAGTCAGAAGGACCTGAGTTCGAAGCCGGCCTCCAACACTTAATCCACACAAACAAAAACCTAGCCGTGTAACCTTGGGCAAGTTACTTAACCCCAATTGCCCTAAAGGGGCGGCTAGGTGGTGCAGTGAGTAAGAGTGCTGGCCTCAGAGTTGGGATGACCCGAGATCAGATCCGGCCTCAGAAAATGAGCACCCACACATAAATAATGACTAGCCGTGTAACCTTGAACAAGTTACTTAACCCCAATTGCTTTAAAAATAATAATAATAATAATAGAAGGAAATGCTAAATTTCAGCTAGAGATTAAGTGAAAATGGCCATGTAATAATTTTTCTCATCCAAGTTTATGGACCATTTGAAATCTATTCATGATATAAGTGCCATATTAAAAACTCCTCCTCAAAACTATATTCCTTGGCAATCAAGTCAGTGGCCATGGATTTGATTATCTTTTCAATGAAGATATATAGATCTTAGAGTCTATAGACCCATTCCTCATTTCTATCCTGTTCTGGTCCCACATCAGTAACTGCCTGTGGAACATTTCCATGTACAATGTACAATGGATGTCTCAAACTCAACATGACAGAATTCATTATCACCCCCTCTCAACCCTATTACATACATCTTTACTTCTGTGAAGGGCACCAAGACCTCAAGGAATTCAGAGCCTTGCTCACAGCTCTTTTCAGTAACCCCCTCATGCTGAAGACTTCTACATACAAATTAATCTCAATCAACAAGCATTGATTAAACTCTTAACAAATCAATACATATTTATTAAACACCTACCATGAGGCAGGCTCTGAGCTAAACATTGGAAGAAAAAAAATGAAACCATCTCTACCCCTAAGGAACTCATATTCCACTGTGAAAAACAAAGTTTGCACGTACAAACATGCCTAAAATAAATATATGATCATTTTAAGAAGTAGACACAAGCAGTTGGAGGGATTAGAAAGACCTCACATAGGAGGTAGGATTTTTTTAAGTTGAACTTTAAAGGGAACTAAGAGGTTCCTAGGAGATAGAGGTAAGGGTAGAAAGGCATTCTTTATAGAGGGGAGGGTGATGAGAGAGAAGGGATGAGCTCAGCACCAGTGTTCTAGGTTTGACAGAATTTGCTTCTGCCTCAGCCCCTCATTTCATGACCTTCCCTTCCCTTCCCTTCCCTTCCCTTCCCTTCCCTTCCCTTCCCTTCCCTTCCCTTCCCTTCCCTTCCCTTCCCTTCCCTTCTCTTCCCTTTCCTTCCCTTCCCTTTCCCATTTTTCTTTATGATCATCAAAACAAGACACAACCACTCTTAAGTATTCTGTCTAATCAGACTCTGCCATGAGCCCTCAGGATAATAAAGTTCTGAAGAGACACATGTATCATCTCCCTGTATTAGAGGGTACAAAGTTTATTTCTTACGATCTCTTGTTCATGTTTTTCTTTTAATGTTTATCTCGACTCTTCTGTATGATATTTTTAAATTTGTACTTAGCTCCGGTCTTTTTATCAGGAATGCTTAAGGATCTTTTCTTTAATTAAAGATCCATTTCCCACCCCTCCACCCCTGCCTTCCCCCCATCCATAGGATTATACTCAGTTTTGCTAGGTAAATTAATCTTGGATATAGACCTCTATCTTTTGCCTTCTGGAATATCATATTCTATCAGGGATGGGGAACCTGCAGCTTCAAGGATACAAGTGGCCCTCTAGGTCATTAAGTGTGGTCTTTTGACTGAGTCCAAATTTTTCAGAACATTATTAAGGGGATTTGTTCTGTGAAGTTTGGACTCAGTCAAATGGCCACATTTGAGGACCTAGAATGTCACATGTGGGCTCAAGGCTGCAGGTTCTCCATCCCTGCACTCCTTACTATTTTGTGGTGTGGCTGCCAAGTCATGTGTGACCCTATGTGTGACCAAATGTGTGACCAATGTGTGACCAATGTGTAACCAAATCATGTGTGACCCTAACTACCTCCACAGTACTTGAGTTCTTTCTTTCTGGCTACTTGTAAGTTTCTTTTTAACCTGGAAGCTCTGGGTTTTGGCTATTTTATTCCTGTGAGTTTTCATTTTAGGCTTTCTTTCAGGAGATGATCTTTCTCTTTACATTTTACCTTCTAAATGTGGGGAGTTTTCTTTTATAATTATTTGAAATATGATGTCTAGAGTCTTTTTGGTTATGATTTTCAGGTAGCCAAAGATTTTTTTTTGTCAATAAATAAACATTTATTACACGCTTATATGCCAGGTTGGTTTTGGGGATACAAAAAAATGGAACTGTTCTTGCCCACAAGGTGCTGACATTCTATAGAAAGAAACAATATGTACACCCAAGAATATACAAAATAAATACAGGGCAATTTCTGGGGGAGGTATTAGCATCTAGGTTTGGGGTAGGAAAGTCCTCATGAAGAGAATAGCATGAGCTAAGTTTTGAAGGAAACCAATGATCTCAAAGGTGGAAGTGAGGAGGGAGGTGCACTCACAAAGGTACCACTATTATAAGACTTCATCATCCTTCTACCTGAAATATTGCAATAACCTTTCTTTTTAAAATATTTTTGTTTATTTTTAGTTTACAACATTCACTTCCACAAGATTTCAAGTTACAAATTTTCTCCCTGTCTTTCTCCTATCCACCATCCCAAAATAGCGATCCCACTGAATACCCCCTCCCTCAGTCTGCTCTCTCCTATATCCTCCCCCATCTCCCTCCAACTTTCCAGTAGGGCAAGATGGATCTCCATACCCCAGTGCCTGTATATCTTATTTCCCGGTTGCATATAAAAAATAATATTTTTTAAACATTTGATTTTACAGCTTTGAATTCCAGATTCTTTCCCTTCTTCCTTCATCACCCACCCTTCCTGGGAAGATAAGCAATTCAATATAGGTTGTACATGTGTAGTTATGCAAAACATTTCCATAGTGGATATATTGTGAAAGACTGACTATATTTCCCTCCATCCTATCCCGCCCCCTATTTATTCTATTTTCTACTTTGACCCTATCCCTTTTCAAAAATGTGTGCTTCTAACTACCCTCCCCCACAATCTGTACTTCCTTCTATCATCCCCCCTCTTATCCCCTTGCCCCCTACTTTCCTGTAAGGTACGATACCCAACCGAGTGTGTATGTTATTCCCTCCTTAAGCCAAATTCAATGAGCGTGAGGTTGACCCTTTTGCTTTCCTGTTCTTCTCCTCCATTGTAACAGTTTTCCCTTGCCTCCTTTATATGAGATAATGTGCCCTATTCTGTCTCTCCCTATCTCCTTTCATTATATTCCTATCTCACCTCTTAATTTTATTTTTTAGATATCATCCCTTCCTATTCAACTGATTCTGTGCCCTCTGTCTATGTATACATGTATTCATATGCACATATACCCTCCTATATAGACATATATATGTACGCATATATATATATATATATATATATATATATATATACATTTATATTCCTTTCAACTATCCTCATACTGAGAAAAGTTTCATAAGTTACAATTATCATTTTTTCCAACTTTGATAAGTTTCTTATGATTTCTTTTCCCTGTTTACCTTCTCATTCTTCTCTTGCTTCTTGTATTTGAATGTCAAATTTTCTATTCAACTCTGGTTTTTTTCATCAAGAATGCTTGAAAGTCCTCTGTTTCACTGAATGACCATATTTTCTCCTGAAGCATTATACTCAGTTCTGCTGGGTAGGTGATTCTTGGTTTTAATCCTAGCTCCTTTAACCTCTGGAATATCATATTCTAAGCCCTTCCATCCCTCAGTGTAGAAGCTGCCAAATCCTATATTATTCTGATTGTGTTTTCACAATATTCAAATTGTTTCTTCCTGGGTGCTTGTAGTATTTTCTCCTTGATCTGAGAACTCTGGAACCTGGGTATAATATTCCTAGGAGTTTTCTTTTTGGGATCCTTTTCAAGAGGTGATTGGTGAAGTCTTTCAATTTCTATTTTGCCCTCTGGTCCTAAAATAACAGGACAATTTTCCTTGAGAATTTCTTGAAAGATGATTTCTAGGTTCTTTTTGTGATCATGGCTTTCAGGTAGTCCAATAATTTTTAAATTATGTCTCTTGGATCTATTTTCCAGGTCAGTGGTTTTTCCAATGAGATATTTCACATTGCTTTCTATTTTTTCATTTGTTTGGATCTGTTTAATAGTATCTTGATTTCTTATAAAGCCATTAGCTTCCATTTGTTCCAATCTAATTCTGAAGGAATAATTCTCTTCAGTGAGCTTTTGAAATTCCTTTTCCATCTGGCAAATTCAGCTTTTTAAGGCATTCTTCTCCTCATTGGCTTTTTGGGCCTCTTTTGCCATTTGAATTAATCTATTTTTAAGGTGTTATTTTCTTCAGTCAGGTTTCTGACTCTCTTTTCAGATTTTCTTGCATCATTCTCATTTCTCTTCCCAATTTTTCCTCCACTTCTCTTGCTTGATTTTCAAAATCCTTCTTGAGCTTCTCCATGGCCTATAACCAGTTCATATTTTTCTTGGAAGCTTTTGATGTAGGAGTTCTAACTTTGTTGTCTTCCTCTCATTCCATGCTTTGATCTTTTTTTGTCCCCAAAAAAGGAATCTAAGGTTTGATTGCTGTGCTTGCTTTGCTTCCTTTGCTTGCTCATGTTGCCACTCAATTACTTGACTTTTGAGCTCCTTGCCACAGTAGAACTCTACTTCCAGAGAGGAGAGCTTTGCCCCAAATCCCTGGGGTTTTTGCAGCTCCCAGAGCTATTAGTTGGGTGCCCTCTCTGTAGCCCCCACAAGCTCTGGATCACTGACCACACATCCCAGGACCACCACCCAAGGCCACGATCCAGATCCAAGCAGGTTAAAGCTAGAGCAATTACCATCTGAATGATTGCTTGATCCCCCTATGATCTGCAGGCCAGGAGCTCTGAAGGAGCCACACAGTGGTGGCTGCACAGCTGCCTGTGCCTCTGCTGCTTCTCATCCTGGGGGCAGGGGTCAGACTGTGCTCTTAGTCTCCCCTCCCCAGTTCCAACAGAGTTTCACACTGACCTTTTACTTACTCTTTGGCATTTATGGGTTGATAAGTCTGGAAACCACCACAGCTGCTGGTGATTCACTCTCCTGAAGTCTGCTCTGGCTGCCACTGGTCAGGCCCACCCTGAGGCTAAAACTGCAGCTCACGGGCTGTGCTTGGCTCCCAGCTCAGTGCAATGGATTCTTCCTGTCTGCCTGACAGGCTACCTTTAGCAGGATATTTGTTTCTCTCTGTCACTTTGTGGGTTCTGTAGCTCTAAAGTTTGTTTAGAGTCATATTTTATAGGTATTTGAGGTGGTTGTGTGGGGAGCTCATGGAGTTTTCCTGCTTCCACTCTGCCATCTTGGCTCTGCCCCACCCCCTCTGCCACCAAAGATTCTTAAATTATCTCTCCTCATCCTATTTTCCATATCAAATTTTTATAAGTACTTTACATAAATTATCTTCTATTTTTCAGTTGTTTGACTTTGTTTTTCATATTTCTTGATGTGTTGGGGAATCATTAGCTCTGATTTTGTCCATTCTAATTTTCTTTTCTTTTTTGGAGGGCAATTGGGGTTAAGTGACTTGCCCAAGGTCACATGGCTAGTAAGTGTTAAGTGTCTGAGGCCAGATTTGAACTCAGGTCCTCCTGACTTCAGGGCCAGTGCTCTGTTCAATGCACCACCTAGCTGCTCCCTATTCTAATTTTCAGAGTTATTTTCTTTGGTAAGATTTTCCACATTTTTTCCAAGCTGTTAATTCTCTTTCTAAATCTCTCTTCTTTTGCTCTTACTTCTTTTTTTTAAGCAATTAGGGTTAAATAACTTGCTCAAGGTTACACAGCTAGTTATTATTTATGTGTGGGTGCTCATTTTCTGAGGCCAGAACCAATCCCAGGTCCTCCTGACTCCAGGGCTGGCACTCTTCTCAATGCACCACCTAGCCACCCTGCTCTTACTTCTTTTGTTACTCTTTCCATCTAGTGCTCTTATTTGGTTTTTAAAAATTATTTTTAGTTTAAAAAAAAGCCCTTTGATTCCTCTTTTAGGAATTCCATTTGAACTTGCACTCAAGGTGTGTTTTTCTTTGTGTCTTTACTCACAGGTATTTAGAGTCATTCTTTTCTGGGTTTGTGTTGTGTGTTGAACATCCCTGTCACTGCAATAGCTCTTTTAGTTGGATTCCTTTTTTCATTTGCTCACTTTTCCATCCTACTCCCTTAATTAGAAATGATGCCCATATTCTTCATACTTTGGGGGAGGGGAGGGAGGAAGATATCTGGTCTGGATTTTTTTCCTCTTGGGTCCTTCTGTTGCTTTCTTGGGATACTATACCAGAATCTCAGGTACCATTATTCCAGAATCTCAGGCATAGCTCAGACTGCTGACTAGCAAGATTTTAATGCTCCCAACATGGTGTTTTCCAGGGGAAAGTCTGATCACTGACATTTTCGTCTGAACTCTGAGTTCCTGGTCTGGGTTTGGGTCTATGTGGCAGTCCTAGGGACTTGCTGCTGGTTGCAAGTTCCTATAGATCTGTCTCTGCTGGACTGAGTTATTATCAACTAGTTGGAAAGCCCTGCTGGTTCTGAGGGACAGCTGCAGATTCTCCTTTGGTCTGAGATTTTTAGAATATTTATTTCATTTTAGGCTTCATACTGCTCTACATCTCTTGTGGTATCATAGACACACAGGTACTGTTTGTTTCCATACTTGTTCTTCACTTAGTATATAGCCTAGGGCTCCTAAAGGAACAACTCCACAGGTGCAGATCCCCATCTGAGTCCTCTCTACATCTGTGACCCAGATCTGGGTACTAAATAATAGACTTGCCAACTGACATTTAATCTCACATCCTGCACAAAGTCAGGGTCCCCCTGTATGTATATGAAATCTCTTGCCCTGCTATACAGTCTTATACCTCTTTCAATTCCTATATAGTACAAGGTTACTTAGGGTATATTCCTGGACAGACTCTGCCCCCAGAGTCCACATGGGGACTTGTTTGTCTCTCTATACTTACTTACACTGGAAATATGACTCACTGTGATTTTTTTCTTGGATTTTCTGACCAGGACTCAGTCCAAAACATTTTCTAGATTTTTTGTGGAGGAATTCTCTTGGGGACCTTGACTTGGGGACCTTGGCTTCTTCTTTTTACTTTGCAATCTTGGTTCCGCAGCCTTACTTGACTTATATCACTCCCTTTATGCCCTTTTCAGCTCAGTCAAGTCAATGAATATTTATGAGGCATGTATTACATATGAAGCACTGTGCTAAGGATACAAAGAAAGGCAAAAGATAATCCTTGCTCTCAAGGAGCTTGCCATCTAGTTATAAGGCAATGTGCAAACACATACAGATAAAATTTGTGAGGTTAAATTGGAAATAACCACAAAGGGAAGGCACTAGTAATCAGGAATCAGGAAAAGCTTTTTTTCAGAAGGCAAGATTTTAGCTAAGATTTGAAGGAAAATGGGGGAAGCCAGGAGGCAGAGATTAAAAGGTGTGTGTGTGTCTGTCTGTCTGTCTGTCTGTCTGTCTGTCTGTCTATCTGTCTGTCTATGGGGGGGTGGGGAATCCAGGCATGGCACAGAGCCATTGAAAATGCCCAGATCAGATGATAGAGTTTCTTGTATGCAGAACAGTAAGGAGGCAAGTATCATTGGATTTTCAAGGACAGGGTATGGGAATAAGGTATAAGAAACCTAGAAAGATAAGAAGGGAACAGGCTTATGAAAGGCTTTAAAAGCCATATCATTTTATATTTAATGCTGGAGGTGACAGGGAGTCACTGAAGTTTACTGAAGAGAGAAGTGACACATTCAGACCTCTGTGTTAGGAAGATTGTTTTGGTAGCTAAGTGGGGGATAAACTGGAGTGGGAAGTGACTTTAAACAGGGAAGCCAACCAGTAAACTATTGCAACAGTCCAAACATAAAGTGATATAGGCTTGTATCAGTGTGATTTGACTACTAACTAGATATGATGGTGCAAATCTGGGTGACTGAGAGGATGGTAGTGCCCTTAATGCTCAAGGGAAAGTTAGAAAGAAGGGAAGGTTTGGGGGAAATATAAGTAATTCAATTTTGAACACGCTGAGTTTAAGGTATCTATGGGGCATCCAGTTTGAGATATCCAATAGGCAATTGGACCTATGATACTGGAAGTTAGGAAAGGTTATGGCTGGATTAATAGATCTGAGAATCATTAGCATAGATAATTGAATATATGGGAATGGATGTGATCACCAAATGAAAAAGTACAAAGGGAAAAAAGGCCCTAGGATAGAGTGCTAGGAGACATTCTCATTTAGCAGGAACAGCCTAGATGAAGACCCAGCCAAAGAGACTGAGAAGTGGTTGGACAAGTGAGAGGAGAACCAGGAGACAGCAGTGTCATAAAAACCTAGAGAGAAGACAATTTCAAGGAGAAGAGGGTGATGGCCAAGAGTCAAAGGCTGTAGAGAAGTCAAAAAGGATGGTTATTGAAAAAGGGCCATTTGATGTCGTTTAAAAGTTTTTTGGCAACTTTGAAGAGGGTAGTTTCAGCTGAATGATGAGGTCAGAAGTCAGATGGAAAAGAATTAAGAAGACAGCAAGAGGAAAAGAAATGGTGACACAAATTGTAGATGGCCTTCTTAGGGAGAAGGCCTCTCAAGAAAGGGAGAAGAGATTTAGAATGATAGCTGGTGGAGATGGACAGATCAAGTGAGGACTTTTTTTTTTTAAGCTGGAGAAAACATGGGCATATTTGTAGGCAATTGGAAGTAGCCAGGAGATAAATAGAAATTAAAGAGAATAGAAATGATGGGGGCAGGGATCTACAGGAGAAAACAAGGTAGAATGGGATCACTTGTTGAACATAAAGAAGTTAGCCTTGGTACAGAGTAAAGCTGCCTCTTCATGTGACACAGGGGTGAAGGAGATGGTGGCAGAAGACAGGGACATGAGATGGGGAGGAGAGAAGAGGGAGCTCTCAGAGAATGACCTCAATTTTTTCAGTGAAATTTGAGGTAAGGTTCTCAGCCAAGATGGTAGAAGGAGAAAATGTGGGAATTTGAAAAGGGATGAAAAGAATTAGAAAAGCTACTATGATGAGTAGGATGGTAAGTTAATTAGGGACATCTAAAAGGATTGCCTTGCTGCAGTGAGAGCCCAGTTGAGACTCAAACTGTTCTTATCCTTTACATACAAAATTTATTTTTTCATACCTTTGAACAGGCTGTCCACTATGAACAGAATGCCTTCTCTCCTCATCTCTGCCTATAAGAATCCTTAGTTTCTAGGGGGCTCAGGCAACATGATGGAGAATAGGCAGAGACTCACCTGAGCTCTCCCCAAAACTCCTCCAAAAAACTTTAAATAATGTCCTAAAACAAATTCTGGAGCAGCAGACACCACAAAAGGATGGGGTGAAACAATTTTCTAGTCCAAGACAACTTTGAAGGTTAGCAGGAAGGGCTTGTATAAAAATTCACTGAAGAGAATAATTCCTTAAAAACAGAATCAGTCAAACACAAAGGAGGTACAAAAGTCCACAGAAGAAAATAATTCCTTAAAAATTAATTTGGGGCAAGTGGAAACTAATGACTTTTTGAGATTTCAAGAAACAATAAAACAAAATAAAAGAATGAAAAAATAGAAAGAAATGTGAAATATCTCACTGGAAAAACAACTCACCTGGAAAATAGATCCAGGAGAAATAATTTAAGAATTACTGAACTACCTGAAAGTCATGATAAAAAAAGAGCATAGACATTATCTTTCAAGAAATTATCAAGGAAAACTCCTTTGATATTCTTGAATCAGAGGAAAAAATAGAAATTGAAGGTACCTCCTTATCACTTCCTGAGATTCCAAAATGAAAAGTTCCAGGAATGTTATAGTCAAATTCCAGAGTTCCTAGGTCAAGGAGAAAATATTTCAAGTATTCAAAAAGAAACAATTTAAATTTTGTGAAGCCACAATCAGGATAGCACAAGATTTGGCAGTTTCTACATTAAAGGAGCAGAGGACTTGGAATACAATATTCTGGAGGGCAATGGGGCTGTAATTGCAGCCAAGAATCACCCACCCAACAAAACTCAGTATAATCTTTCAGGGGGAAAATGGATATCCAATGAAATAGGGAACTTTCAAGCATTTCTGATGAAAAGAACAGAACTGAATAGAAAATCTGACTTCCAAATACAAGTCTCAAGAGAAGCACAAAAAGGTAAACAGGAAAGAGAAATCATAAGGGGTTCTGTAAGGTTAAACTTTTTACATTCCTACATGGGAAAATGATACTTGTAGTTTACTACAAACTTTCTCATTATTGGGGCAGCTAGAAGGACTATACAGACAGAGGGTATGAGTGTGAGTTGAATATGATGGGGTGATTATCTAAAAAAACAAAATTAGGTGAGAAAGAGGAATGCACTGGGAGAAGGGAAAGGGAGAAGTAGAATGGAGTAAATTATCTGACATAAAAAAGCACAAAAGAGCTTTTACAGTGAAGGGGAAGATGAGGGAACTAGGAGGGAAGTGGGTGAACCTTACTCTCAACGGAATTGGCTCAAAAAAGTAATATCAGCTGGGTATAGAAATCTATCTTACTATACAAGAAAGTGAGAAGGAAAGGGGGTAAGGCCCAGAACTTCTTAAGAAAGGAGGCAAAGAGATGGGGAGGCCAGAAGATTATAGCAAGAGAAATCTGCATGGGGGATATTTATGGATGAAGTAAACTTTAAAGGAGGAGAGGCTCCCAAGAGAAAAAGCAGTAGATATGCTGGATCCTCCTGGTCTAGTGTGTACTGGAGAAGGAATGGGGAGTGAGAGAAATAGTAGCCAGTACTGGAGGGAGCTCCCAGGCATGTGGTGTCTTTCGGAGCAAGCCAAGTTTCTGTGAATGCAGAAAGATGGAAAGAGTGTGAGAGGAAGGGATTCTGGTGTTTGTCAGGAACAGAGGGAGAGTTCCAGGGGGAATGGTAGAAAAGGAAAGGGCAAGAGAAGATCAGAACTAGAAAGCATTGTGGTTAAGCTGGGTGGGATGAGCACAAGCAGAGATAGAAGGGGAGGGTTCTCCCTCTGGGGAGATAGCGATGCTGTATCTAGCCGTCCACCCTGGTCATTTCCTTGCCAGCAGCTCTGTGGCTATACCCTCCAGATCACCTTCAGAGACCATGCCCTAGGGGAGTTCATTGATTCAGCTTTGAAACCATGTCCTGTTATGATTGCTGAGTTAATGAATGAAAACTCACACAACCCTCTACACTCTATCTTCTGGCTGGCTCCAACCTGGGTCATTGACATCATGTTTGCCTTTGGGACCTATCTCCCTGTCATTCACTCACTCCTCCCCTGCTGTGCTCTCCAGGACCTAATCCTGGATTAATGTGTTCGGCTGCAGGGGTAATGGAAAATCCCAGGAATCCTCATGGCTGACCAGAGGGGCAGATGCCAAGGACCAGAGGATTATGTCAGTAGGTCAGATGACAGTGCCAGGGTGTAGGGGCAGTGCAGATAGTAAGAGCTGAGAAACTTAAGGTGCAGTGTCAGGACTAATAATAAAAATTATGATGATGATGACATTTATATATTCAGTTAACATTTACATAGCACTTAGTAGGTACCAGGTGCTGTGCTAAGCAGTTTACGATTGTCTCATTTGATCCTCTTGATAATCATTTTACAGATGAGGAAACTGAGGCAAACAGTGTTAAGTGACTTGCCCATGGTCACCCAGCTAGTAAATATATCTGTTGCACCACCGAAATGGCAAAGCCAACACTGGTCCTCCATCTCACCAGAAAATAGAATTGGTGACTGGCATCTTATAACAGCCATGTAAGCAGCTGAGCAGCCCAGATGGGTTCTGGGAAGCCTGAGAAAAGAAGAGATGGGAGGGAGGAAGGCTAAGGGGAAAGGGCCCTCTTGGTGAGTCTTCCCACCACTTGGTTGTCCCAGATAGAGAAGTGAGGAGTTCTCTGGATGCTACATTACAATAAGAACATTTCTCATTTCTACAGTAATTTATAATTTACTAAATATTTTATTCACATCAGTTTTGTAAAATGTGTAGTACAGGTATTATTACTCCCATTTTACAGATGTAGGAACTGAGGCTCAGAGAGCAGAAGTGGCTTGTCCAAAGATACATGACTAGCTTGTAATAAAGAACATAGAACGCTAGAACTAGGAGAGAACTCAGATATCCTGCAGTCTATGTGTGAAGGTTCCTTCTACTCTGAAAGCTTGTACCATAGATCCAC
This sequence comes from Gymnobelideus leadbeateri, assembly GCA_011680675.1. Classification (NCBI taxonomy): domain Eukaryota; kingdom Metazoa; phylum Chordata; class Mammalia; order Diprotodontia; family Petauridae; genus Gymnobelideus; species Gymnobelideus leadbeateri. The sequence continues at coordinate 671,298 of WOXC01006168.1, forward strand.
ATACCCAACATTCGGGACAGCAGAGTCAACATCCAAGAGGATCTCCATAGGTTAAAATGGTGAGCTCAATCTAAGAAGATGTAGCAGAGGATGTGGAAGTTCTAGTTAGTCAGACAATAAGCATTTATTAAGTGCCTACTATGTACCAGACACTATTCTAAGACAGCAGCAACATGGTATGGTAGGAAATGAGCTGGATTTGGAACCTGAGGCCTTGGATTTGAATCCTGGATCTGTTCACTTAGTATTTATGCAATCTTTCTCAAGTCACTTAACCTTTACATGTAGAATGAGGTATTTGGGCATGAAGGCCTCTGATGTTCCTTCCAGCTCTTAAGTCTATGAACTGGGTATTTTAGTGGATTCCCTTATAAATCAGCAGTTTGTCATGGTAGCCAAAATGCCCTAACATCATCTCAGGTCACTCTGAGAGAGGCATGGTGTCCAAGTACAAAGGTGGTGATAATCCCACTGCCTTTGTTAGACCACAGTGTATTTAGTTATATTTAGAACTATCCTATATTATATTTATATATTGTGTAATATAATATAATATACAAATATATATATTATATTTACAACTAAATTATATTTAGTTCTGGATGCCACATTTTCAGAAGGACAGTGATCCTTTGGAGAACAGTCAGAAAAGAAACATAAGGTGACCAGAATAAGGAGAGGACTGAGCACCATGACATATAAAGTAAGTGAAGCAGAGCAAACACAAGGGGATGGAGGGGATGTGTTACTGTCTTCACAGCTCTGCGTGACTATTATATGGAAGACCTAGATTTGTTCCTCTCAATCCCAGGACAGGAGGTAGAACATGGAACAATGGATAGAAGCTACAGAGAGGCAGATTTTGTCTTTTAAAAACATCCCCAAACAATCCCAATGAGTAGAGCTTTTAGGCTGGAGGGATGGGTTGCCTTGGGAAGCAGTGGGTTCCCTACCACAGGCAGTCACCAAACTGAAGCCTGAAGACTGGGTATGGCCAAGGTGATGTGGTAAAGGAGGTTTCCCTTCAGGTCCAGGTCGGTCTAGATATGCCTCTGATGTCCCCTCCAGCTCTGACGTTCTACGGTTCTCTGCTTCAAACCCTTCATCTTATAGCAGGGAATTGAGCCTTGATAAAGGGAGGAAGTCATGTGCCTGAGGTCACACACAGCTAGGGAGAAGCAGAACTGAGGCCTGAACCCAAATCATTCAAGTCCAAGATGTCTCCATGACATTCTGATTTTTCCTATTTCCAGTCCCCTTAGGTGAGACTCTCACAAGGTCTGATGACACCGGAGGTCTGCTATTTCCCTGCCAGGAGCTGTAAAATGGAAATTGAAGTGAAAATTAGCCTCCAGGGTGTACGCAAGAGCACTGAGGCATCCACCTTCTGCATGCCCATGTATACATCTTTGCTCTAGGCATGGTGGGAGCCACCCTTGTTGCCTTTAGGCCACACTCTCCATTTCGCCCTCCTGGCGCCACAGTCCCATTAATGATTGCAAGGGCACAGAGCTGCATTCCTCTGTCCCTCAGTGATCCTGTCATAGAGTTTCAGAGCAGGGAGGGCACTCTGAGGCCACCTAGTCCAACCTCTACCTATACCATGAATCTCCTCGATGATCCAGTCTCCACTTGAAGACCCCCAGTGAGGGGGAACTTACCATCTTTCAAGCTCATTCTACTTTTGGACAGTAGTAAGAATGAATCACACGATCATAGCATCTCAGAATTAGAAGGGGCCTCAGAGGCCATTTGGTCCAACCATATCTAAGCAATGATTCCCTCTAGAATCACTCAATGTTTGGAGACTTAAGTCCCTTCTGAAGAAAGAGGAAAGAACACTAGACCTGTAACAAGGTGATGGGTTCAAGTCTTAGATCCATTACTTACTAACTAGTAGATCTTGGGAAAGTCACCACCTTTCTCTGAGCCTCAATTTCTCCCCCCTGTAGAGTGGTGATAATACTCCTTGCAGTTTTGGGGAGTAAAGTGCTATTTAGACAACTGAGACCTGGAAAAAACCTTAATTTAGAAGGGCAAGGTCACCCATTACATCCCTGGCCATTACCAGTAATCTTGACTTTCGTCCTGTCGATAGACTTCTATGACACTGGAAGAGAGAGTGAGTCTGAGGACTTTGGAAGAATCTGTGAGAGATTATACGCCTTTGCATATATCCCTTTGCATATACTCCTTCTCAAAGCTCCATCTCCTCGAAACAAGCCTGGCCTCACCATTATTCCACTCTGTTTTCATAGCTATCTTCCTCTCTGCATCTAAAGCTGGCTAGAATTTTCTGCCTCTTTCTCAAAGGGAGTGTTATTGCTCTTTTGTGAGACTACTTAGCCATAATGTCTGGGACTAATCAACCCAATTTTCACCTTTGTTATTAGTTAGACCCACAAACAACCCAGGCCCCTGACGGGGCTTTCAAGATCTTTTTTTCAAAACACACTCAAAGAGCACCTCTCAACAGGAAGTCTCCAGAGGTATTTAGGTTGGGGTGAGTAAATTCATTTTGACTTCCTTCATGCCCCTGGCAGCTAGCATAAGGATCATTCAAATTGCCTTGATGATGTGATAAGCCTCAAGGAAGCATGCAGTAACAATAATAACAAAAAGCTGGTGGGACAGAGCTTGTAACCTTTCTCCTGCATTTCTGATACCACACTCAGGTCTTGATCCCCTTCAAAAGCAAGTCTCCAGATATAAAGTCCCAGCACTTTCTCCCTAAACTTAATGAGGTGCTCATGCCTCTCCACCATGGGAAGTCAGCCGTTTCAGATTTTGGAAATGATTCAGTTATTTATACAATTCCTACTGTTTTGGCCAGAAACTCTTGAGGATCTTTCCCTCCCAGATTGATTGATTGATTGATTTGGCTAGGTAAAGAAGCCATTCTCTTTACCTCAATTCTTATTAAGCCTTAATCACTGAATAGGCATTGCCTCAGTCAAACTGAGACCTGTTAAAGACCTTAGCTTCAAAAGGCCAAGGTCCCGCACTGCACCCTAGACCATCTACAGTTGTCCTGTCTATATCTGGCCACTGAACCTAGATGGCTCCCAAGGAGAAAGTGAAGCTGGAGACTGTACCACCCTTCACATTTAAATCCAGTTCACTTGCATATCATGATGTCACCTCCCTGATATCACGATCCTCTGAGAATAAAATGACAAACAACTTTGCTTCCACTTTTGGGCTACCACAAAAGGGCTGATAGGAATAATTGGATAAAAATGGGACCTATCTTTGACCTCCTTAAAGTATATACCCAGGAGTGAGATAGCTTAGTGTACAGTGTCAGCATTTTAGAGTTGGAAGGGATCATCAAATAATAATTCTCTTATTTTATAGGTTGAGGAAATGGGACATAGGGAGGGGAAAGAACTTACTAAAGTTATCTAACTGGTAAGTAGCAGTGATAGGACAAGAACCAGAATCTACTCACTCTTAATTCATCAAACCATTATTATTATTATTATTTTATATTGTAAGGATGACGATGAATAGAATTGCAACAACATTGTTGATACCACTTCCTGTTTAAAAAAAAGTTTATCTTGTCATCTAAAGGGGCCAAAGAGCCCAGATTCATTTGCTGCCCTAGGCAGTCCACCTACATTCAACAGAAATTTCCTAATCATCTTTTCCTTACAGAGCCCTGGGTTATGTTACATGGAAGAGAACGTGGAAATACGAGTAACACTCAGTCTCAGGGATCTCATAAAACTATTAGGGCAGAGATTTGGGATCTCAACCTTTTCAAGGACACTGGAACATCGTGCTCTGACAGGCAGCCCTGAAATGAAAGAGAACTAAATTCTCCCATCGATTTGTTTTCCAAATGTGGGTGAATCTTTCACCTTCTTTGGGCCTCCTTTTCCCATTTGTAAAATGATGGGATTGATTCAGAAGCTTTTTAAGCCTTTTTGGGTTCTAGCATTCTAGATTCTAAGGTCCTGCCTAACTCTGACGTTCTATATTCTGGTTCTTTCTAGCATTACCCTGCTATGTTCTAAAATGTCCCTTTCAGATTTTCCATTTTGTGTTCTAAAGTCCACTCCCCAACCCTCACCCCAGTTGTAACTTTAAAGGCAGTGAGTGGCAGAGGAGATATTTGTGTAACCCTCAGCAGGGACGGATCAGTAATGCTTGTAATTCTTTAGGATGCAGTCCAACCACATGCCAGGAAGTCCCCTGAGTAGACCCCTTTCCCATACAGAGGGTCACCTTGAGTGCAGTTCCCAAGGGAAGATTTCTGTCACTTTCTTGGCTACACACACACACACACACACACACACACACACACACCACAAATTATTCCATGCTCCTGACAAGACTGGCCCTGTTTACTTGGGGAGGCCTGGTTTCAGGGCTGCAGGTGGTAGGCAGTGGATTAATTCCATGGGTCAGCAGGAGGACCTCTCCTGAAATCAACATCTACAAGAGGTGGAGAGAAGTCTGAGTAACTTTTCCCACATTCCCACCCCAAGATGTTGATAATAACAACATTGTTCTGAGTAGGATCATTATAGATGGGTAGCTGCTGCCAGCAGAAATGTGTAATAAACAACAGCAGTCTCTAGGGGAGGGAAAGGTAACAAGCATTTATTAAACACCTACTATCTGCCAGGTACCGTGCAAAATGTTTTACAAATTTTAAAGGGAGAAGGACCCACATGTACAAAAATATTTACAGCAGCTCTTTTTGTGGTGGTAAAAAACTGGAAACTGAGGGGAATGGTTGAACAAGTTGTGGTATATGAATGTAATGGAATTCTATTGTGTTATAAGAAATGACAAGCAGGATGCTTTTAGAAAAACCTGGAAAAACTTACATGAAATGATGCAAAGGGAAGTGAGCAAAACGAGGAGAACATCGTATGGAGTAAACAGCAACATTGTGCAATGATCAGCTATGATTGAAGACTCTTCTCAGCAACACAATGATCTGAGACAATTCTAAAAGATGGAAAATGTAATACACATCCACAAAAAAGAACTGATGGGGTCTGAATGCAAATTGAAGCACACTATTTTCACTTTATTTTTCTTGTTTTTTCCCTTTTGTTCTGTTCTTTTACAATATGACTATTATGGAAATATGTTTTACATGATTACACATATGTAAACCTATTTCAAATTGCTTACTGTCTTAGAGAGAGATGAGAGGAGGGAAAAAGGAGAAAATTTAGGACTCAAAATGTTATTAAAATAAATGTTAAAAATTTTCTTTACATATAATTGGAAAAAATACTATTAAAAACAAATTTGATTTGTCTCAGAATCAGAGATATAGAAGTATATAAGATTTATAAAAATCAGAGTGTAACACAGACAAAACCAATGTAGTTAAAACTAAAAGTGAAGCCATTAACTGGGAAAAAATCTTTGCAACAAGTTTTTCTGATAAAATTTTCATATTCAAGATATATAAGAAATGGACAATTTTATAAGAACAAAAGTCATTCTCCTATAGTAAATGGTCACAGGATATGAACAATTAGCTTTCAAAGGAAGAAACCTAAGCTATCAACAGTCATATAAAAAAAGAAATAAACCAAATCACTAATGGAGAAATGAAAATGAAAATTAAAGCAACTCTGAGGTTTTACTTTATAATCCATCAGAGTAGTAAAGATAATTTAAAAAAAGAAAGGAAAATGGCAATTGTTGGATAAGCTGCAGGAAAATAGGCACACTGGTACATTTTTGGTGAATGTGAATTGGTCTAGCCATTCTAGAAAGTAATTTAGAACTATGCTTTAAAAGTCATAAACTATTCCAACTTTTTTGCCCAGTAATACTATCATTAATTGTTTGTACCACAAAGATTTTAAAGAAAGAGGAAAATATGTACAAAAATATGGAAAAATATGTACAAAAATATAGCAACTGTTTTTGTTGTGGCAAATAATGAATTCCCATCAATTAGAGAATAAATGTAAAAGGTAGTGGAATATTATTTTGCCATAAGAAATGACAAAAGAAATGGCTTTAGAGAAACCTGGGAAAACTCATTTGACCTGATGCAGAGTGAGGTGAGAAGAATCAGAAGAATGATTTATATTATGGCAATGACATTGTAAAGACACTTTTGAAAGATTTAAGAACTCCGATTAATAAAATGATCAATCATGATCCCAGGAGACTGATGATGCTACTACCCACCTTCTGACAAAGAGATGATAGACTCAAGATGCAGAATAAGACATACATTTTCATACACAACCAACATGGGAATAAATTTTGTTTGACTACACATATCTGTTGAGAGTTTTGTTTTACTTTTTGTCAAAATGGTTGGGGGTAGGGCTAAGGGGAGGTGGAAGGGAGATGAGGATAGCAAAAAAGTTGTCAAAAAAGAAAAAAGAAAGGACAGTCATTGAATCATTTTTAAAAGATGCACAGAGGGACAACTTTGAGTTACATGTTGAATTTATTATATGCTTCTAAAGAAGAGCAAACTGTACATAGTAGAGACTGATTCACTTACTACTCCGTTTTCCATTTTATTGTGCATATGGAAGTATTCATTTTGTGTGGTCTTTGTTAAGTTCAGAATAAACACATTTAAAAAAAAGAGTTATAATTTAAGAGCCTTAAATAAAATCATGGAGTCTTAGAATCATAGAATGATTATCTTAGGATTTTAGACTCATTGGCTCATAGCCATAAAATCTTGCAATCATCGATTCTCAAAATCATTGACTCAGAGCCACAGAACCTTGGAATCATAGAATAATAGTCTCAGAATCTTTGAATCCTAAACTTAGTGTCAGAGAAAGTTAGAATCATGGTCTTCAAACCTTAGAATACAGTAGTCTTAGAGACTTGGAATTTTAAATCCCAAGAGATTAATGCCTTGGAATCACAAAATCTGAGACTTGGAAGGAACTTCAGAGGATCTCTAGTCAATCCTCCTTCTCAGGGGAGAAATTGCTTCTAAAGTATTCTTGACATAGAAACCATCTTGTGGTTGGACACCTAATTCCCAAGACAGCCCATTCCCTTGGGGGATAGAGGAAGATGTTTTCCCAACACATCATCAGATGTAAGCCCTTACAACTCTCATCTTCACATCTCTAAATGTCCTTACTCATCTTTTTCTTATTCACTCTAATCCCAGAGAATGAAGCAGCCTTTCTAATGGCCAAGGCCAATGCTTCTACAGGTATCCCTGTTCTTATCCCTTGCTATTTCCTCTAGAATCTTGCTCGACCTTTCCACCTCTCCTCTCTCTCCACCTCCATCTTCTCACTCCTTCTCTTTAGGACATTTCCCCTCTAAACATGTGCAGTTCTCTACAAGCACCCTTTCTCCCCTCAAAACCTCCCCTTGATTTTGCTACCCCTTTGAACTATCTTTTCTCTCCCTTCCCTTTCATGGACAAACCTCTTGAAAGCATTCAAACTTAGGAGTGTCCATTTAGAATTGTAGACTCATAGGATTTAGAGTCAGAAAACCTGGGTGTGAATCCCAACCTTCCTCCAGGACTTACAAAGTCTGTGATCCTGAGCAAATGACTTAATCTCTCTGAGGTTCGGTTTCCTTATCTCCATTGGAAATAATAATACTAACTCTATTTGCTCTACAAGGATATTGTGAGTAAAGCCTTTCATAAACCTGAACCCCCAGACCAATGGGAGTTCTTACTACCATCAGTTGATGGATAGCTAAGTCCCATAGTGGACAGAGAAATGAGCCTGGTAGTCAGGAAGACTCATCTTTCTGACTTCAAATCTGGCCTCAGACATTAGCTGTGTGACCCTGGGCAAGTCACTTAACCCTGTTTGCCTCAGTTTCCTCATCTGTAAAATGAGCTGAAGAAGGAAATGGCCAACCACTCCAGTATCTCTGCCAAGGAAACCCCAAATGGGATCATGAAAAGTCAGACACAAATGAAAACAACAATCACCTATATAATGAGGCAGTTAAACCACCTTGCTGGAGACCTTTCTCCCTCCCCCTCCCTTGCTTCAGGACCCTTCCCCCTTTCCCTTGCTGTCAATCAGCGTTAAACTCTTAGCCCCTCCCTTCTTCTCTTTGGTGTTTGCTAAATAAGGATAGGTACATTTGAATTGGCTATCCTTGAGACTTGAGCCCGCCTCCCAGCCAATGGGAGAAGGGACAGCTGGGAGGAGGGGGGCTTGACTGCCTTAGGGTATAAATTCTTGTTCTGTCTTTTTGTAATATACCTCCTCTGTCATGGAGAGTACTGCCCTCTTCTCCCGGAGGAAAAGAGAATAAAATTTCCTGTTTTTATCCTGAGAAATCTCCCAGTTCTTGATTAAATTTTGAATGGAGTTTTTCATCCCACACCGGGCCGACTGGAAGTCTGGGTTCAACTTCTAGTATCACCACTAATTTGCTATGTGACCTTAGGCAAGTCAATGGGGCTCTTTCAGAGAGTCTCATTCTATCCATCTGTAAAGTGGGGACAATAATTCATGTATGGATCTAGTGAGAAAATGGATGTGAAAGTACTTTGGGCCATAGAAAGGGCTTTGTAAACTGAAAAGGGGCTTTATAGCTCTAAAGGAATTTATAAATGGCAAAGTGCTTTGTGAATTGTAAAGGGCTTTTTGTAAGCTATAGACTGTTGGGCAAACTGTAAAGTGCATCTCTTAGTTCATTGCTCTGCTGAATAAATGTTGAATTGAATTGTAAACTGCAAAGCACTTTGTAAACAATAAGATCCCTTGTAAACTATAACGAGCTTTGTAAATCTGTGAGTACCATGCTCGAGTAAGAAGAATATTTTTTTGTTTGGTTTCTTGGAATTTTGGGGTCTCTTTTTTAAAAAGCAGGGCCCACCCATAGTTACAGAAAGCTCTAGCTCAGCTGGAGGGTTTCCAGAGAACTGCTAAAGCTGGGCTGGAAGATCGATTTACGAGGGAAGATGGAAAGAACTCAGCATCGTCCAATTTCCTCTATCTCCCCCAGCACACATATACACATGCACAGCACATGCCTCTGGAGCCCCTGGCCCTGGAACTGCTCACACACCCTCCTTTTTTCCATGGGAGACAGACCCTGGCCCAGCCTTGGGCCCCTATGATAGGCATATTACTGGTTGGGCTGAGCTGAGTTTTGAGGAAGGGTCCTGTGGGTAGAAATGCTTCCCTCCTGAGGGGGCTCTGAGCCAAGGATTGAATCATCCTCTCCTTTCCTGGGAATTCCAACAGTGTGCTGTTCCAATGGGAATTCCCCATTCTCTTATCCCTAGAATTTGTCAGGTGAGGAGTTAGTTAGAGAAACAGAGAGATGTAATAATAACATCTCCCTTTCTCTTGCTCTCTGTTTACAGAACATTTTTCTCAATCTCCCAGCAAGGCAGGGAATACAAGGATTATTCTTCCCACGTTACAGATGAGGAAACAGAAATCAAGAGATTATTGACGGTCACATGGTTCACAGGTGAAAAAATGAGAGCTTAAACCCAAGTCTCTTACTCCAAACCCAGGACCACTTCCACACCGCCATGTTGCCTCTCAGTGAGCTCTCTGCCATTAGAGGTGTTCACAGAGAAGCTGGATGATTGGGGGCAGCTAGGTGGCGCAGTGAGTAGAGCGCCAGCCCTGGAGTCAGAAGGACCTGAGTACGGATCTCGCCTCAGATACATAAGGCACACACAAACAAAAACCTAGCCGTGTGACCTTGGGTAAGTTACTTTACCCCAATTGCCCTCCAAAAATAAAAAAAGCAAAAAAAAAAAAAAGAAGAAGAAGAAGAAGAAGCTGGATGATTACCACGGCAGGAAGGCTGTGCAAGGAGTTCTTTAATGGGGGGAGGGAGGAGAGGGATAGTAGATTATATGTCTTCTATATCATTTCCAGCTCTGAGATGCTATGTACACGTTAATCAATGCAACTCCTTCACCTTGACCAACTCACTTAACCTCTATCTACCTGAGTTTCCTCACTTTCCTTACTGCTCAGGTTCCTCCTCCTCCTCCAGGAAATCTTCTCTGATCCTCCTTTCCCTCCCCTCCTCCATTGTAGATTTCAGTCTACCAGGACCAGGCTGAGATCTCTACTGAAAGTTAGAGCTGGGCATTAGGAAGATGCTTCTGGAAAGATGTGGTATGTGGGTGGGATGGGAGAAGGGAAATCCTAACAGGCAGGCTGTCCCCTGAAGTATGGATCTGGCAGATGGACAGACTAAAGAACTATATTGCTGGGTTACCAGCAATGATGCACCTGTGGTCATGGGTATAGAACACTGAATGTGATGTATTTGTTGAATGTGATGATTAGTTTTGCCAGATATAAATGCATAATACTCTGGGACAGAGTGGAGGGAAATATATTTTGGGAAATAATATATTTTGGGTAGAAAAGCAAAAGATAAAATGTTAAAATCAAAAGTTTAAAAATATGTGAACCAATAAAAAAAACTGCTGCCAAACAGAAAAAACAAACTTAACAATTCATGTTTTAGGCTTATAGGCTCATAACTTCAGAGCTGGAAGGGATCTTAGAGGTGGTAGAGGTCATGTAATTCTGAAACCCTTTATGACCTGACCCCAACCTAATTTTCTAATCTTAGTACACATTATTCTTGTTACCACACTCTGTGGTCCAGCCAGTGGCCCTCTTTCTTGTTGTTGTTCAGTTGTTTCAGTCCTATCCGACTCTTTGTGACCCCATTTGGTATTTTTTTGGCAAAGATATTGGGGTGGTTTGCCATTTCTTTTTCCAGCTCATTTTACACATGAGGAAACTAAGGCAAATAGGGTTAAGTGATTCATCTAGGATCACATGGCTAATAAGGGTCAAAGGGCATCGTTGAACTCAGCAAGATGAACCTTCCTGACTCCAGGAACAGCATGTGATCCATTGTACCATACAGTCCATCTTTAACCTACTGCTCCCAGCTTTGGTGAAGAAGCAGCTCTTTGTGTAAGCTTGCTTTCTCTCTCTCTCTCTCTCTCTTTCCCTCTCTTCCTCCCCTCCCCCTCTACATATGTACACACACACACACACACACACACACACACACACACACACACACACTCACACAGTTATCCACACTCAGTTTTCCAACAAAACAAACAACCCAAACCCAACAAAACACCCACAAAAAAAAACAACCACCAACAAAACCACCTGAAACTAACCTTGCTCAAGGTCCCTGACCTGGATCTAGCCTGCCCAAGCCTAGTTGGGTGACAAAGAGACACTCAGAAGCTTTGGGTACTTTCAAAGTTCCTCTGGCTCCCAAACTCAACAGATTACGAAGCCTTCAGACCATGACCTGGTTCCATCAGAACCAGAAAGCCCTGCTTAATTAAATACTTCTTTAATTAAATATTACCCAGGGACAGAAAGGAAAGGAAAGCAACAACAGCAAACATTTATTAAACACCTAGTATATATGCCAGGCACTGTGCTAAGTGACAAAGGCTTCACAAATATTATCTCATTTGATCCCCACAATAGCCCTGGGAGGTGCTATTATTATCCCCATCTTACAATTGAGGAGATGGAAGCAAATAGAGGTTAAATGACTTGGCCGAGGTCACACAGCTAGTGTTTAAGGCTGGATTTGTCATCCTGCCATCAGGCTCAGTGTTTTATTCATTGTGCCTCCTAACTCCTTGGGCCTCACATTTTTATTGTGCAGGAATGTGTCTGTGCCTGTAAAGAATCACAGAATTGAAAATCTTGGAATTTAAGACACAGAAGGGACCTTTCTCTTAGGCCAACTCATGACTGAACTAGAATCCTCACAACCACATACATATGTGGCATGCGGTCATCTAATCTTTGCTGGAAGATTGCCAGTCCACTTTTGTACAGCTCTAATCGCTTTTTAAAGTTTTATGGTGGCGTTTTGTTTTTACGTTACAAACATTTATAGATTATGTCTACTCTGTGGGAGGTCTCTTGTAACCAAGTAAAATAATTAAGCAAAATTAACAATAAAGTGACTTCAGATCACTTAAGTGACTTAAGTCACACCCATCACATTGACAAAGATGAACAAAAAGATCTAATTATTAGAAAGTTTTTCTTTTATATTAAGTCAATCAATCAGTCAGCCAATAAATGTTTATAAATTTGCCTTTTCACAACTTTCATCTTGTTCCTAGTCTTGCTTCCTGGGACCAAACAAATCTAATCCTTCTGTAAGGGAGAGCCATGCATCCCCAGCTCATAAATGGTCAAGGGACAGGCTTTTATCAGAGAGAATCCAAGCTATCCATAGTCATATAAAAATACTCTAAATCACAATTCATTAGAGAAGTGAAAATTAAAACAACTTTGAGATATTTTCTCACACCTATCAGATTGGCTAAAATGGTAGAAGGGAAAGAGGACAAATGTTGGAGGGGACATGAAAAATTGGGACAGTAATACACCGTCAGTGGAACTACGAACTGATCCAACCATTTTGGAGAACAGTTCTGGAATTATACCCAAAGAGTTATTAAACTATGTATACCCTTTGACCCAGCAATACAACTATTAAGTCTGTTTCCCAAGGTGATCGGGGCAAAAGGAAAAGAACTTATACTTTCCAAGTTCCAAAATATTTATAGCACTTCTCTTTGTAGTGACAAAGAACTGGAAATTGAGGCAATGCCCATCAATTGGGGAATGGCTAAAGAGGTTGTGGTGTATGATTGGGATGTCCTGTAAGAAATAACGAGAAGGCTGATTTTAGAAAAACATAGAAAGATTTTCATGAAATATTGAATAGTGAAATGAGTAAAACAAGCGACAATATTGTTCAAAGGACAACTGTGAATGACTAACTTATTCTGAATATTACAAATACTCAAATAGACTAAAAAGGACTAAGGAAGGAAGATGTTACCTACCTCCAGAGAAAGACCTGATAAATAAAAGTATGCATGGTATAGTTTTACATATGTTTATAAATTTGTGTCAAATGATGACCTACTCTAATTTGAGGTGATGAGGGAAGGAGGGAGTCAGTTTGGACCTTAAAATGTAACAAAAATTTAATTTTTGAAATTCTCTAAATCACTAAAAAATTAGAGAAATGCAAATTAAAATAACTCTAAGGAACTGCCTCACCTCTATCAGATTGGCTAACATGACAGAAAAGGAAAATGAGAAATGCTGAAGGGGATGTGAAGAAACTGTGATACTAATGCATTGTTGGTAGAGTTGTGAAGGAATCTAACCATCTGGAGAATAATTTGAAACTATACCTAGAGGATTATAAAACTGTGCATACCCTTTAACATAACAGTTCCACTACTAGGCCTATATTCGAAAGAAATAGAAGAAAAACAGAAGGGACTTACATGTACTACATATATATATATAATTTTTATGGTGGTAAAGAATTGGAAAATGCAGAGAGGTCCATCAATTATGGTATATGAATATGATGGAATACTAAAGAACTATAAGAAATGATGAAGGAGATGGTTTTAGAAAAACCTGGGAAACCTTATATGAACTGATGCAAAGTGAAGGGAGCAGAATCAGGAGGGAAATCTATATAACAACAATATGGTAAAGATAATCAGCTGTAAAAGATTTAGGAACTGTGATCACCACACACAATTCCAAAAGACTCGTGATAAAAAATGCTACCCACCTCCAGATAGAGAACTGATGGACTCAGTGCAGACTGAAACATGTTTTTTCTCTCCCCCACCCCAAACATGGCTAATGCAGAAATTTGTTTTGCATGACTTGGAATTTGTAATGGTTTTATATTTCTTTCCTTCTCAATGGGCGGGGAAGGGAGAAAATTTGGAACTGAAAATAAAATAAAATTAAGCGACAAACAACAAAAGCAAAAAAACAGAGTACACATAATTGAATAGTTATATCCTGCTCTCCTCCTTCCTTGTCTCTACCCCTCAATTTTCTCTTCTCCAGGCTAAATATCTCTAGTTCCTTCAACCAATTCCCTTAGGGTATGGTCTTGTGAGCCTTAATCATCTTAGTTTCTCTCTGGATCCTTTCCAACTTACTAATGTTCTGCTTAAAATGTGGATCCCAGAATTGACCATAGTCCTCCAGATGGGATCAGACCAGGACAGACAGAGAACCTGTCACCTCCTCATTCCTAGACACCATACTTCTCTTAATGCAGCTTTAAGATTGCATAGACTTTAAAAAATCATTTTGAATATTTATTTAAATCATATTTTAAAATCATGTTTTAAAAATAATATTACACTATTATCTCATAATGGGCTTATAATTCACCAAATGACCAAATATAAACTGTTTTAGCCATACCTTTTCTATCATGCACTTGTAAGATTGATTTTTTTCAACTGAATATAGAACTTTATACATATCCCTATTAAATGTCATTTCCTTAGATATGTACTCTAACCAGAGTACCGACTTTTTCATTTAGTGGATTAACTATCTCACCTATTTTCATGTCATCTAAAAATTTGACATGTCTTTCTTTACCCTTGTCGTGGAAAACCATGGAACAGAATAGATCCAAACTGTGTATGATTTCCATATGGGTGTACATGCATGTGTGTTTCTAGGGGTGTATATGTGTGTGTGTATTTGAATGTATGACTTTGTATATGTGCAAGATTGTATGCATATTTAGACTGTGACCCTAAGACGGGGGTTCTTAACCTTTTCTGTATTAGGGAGCCTTGTGGTAATCTGGTAAAATCTTTGAATCCTGTTTCAGAATGATTTTAGATGCATAAAACAAACTACAAAGGATTATAAAGGAAAGCAATTACATTGAAATAGTTACCAAAATATTGTTTTAAAACAAGCTTACAGACCCTCTGACCAAGAGGGTCAGGATCCATGTAAATATGGCTCAACAACATGTTATTAAGTTAGTCATGCAGAGAAAATGGGAGATCAGCATGTAAGCTCCTTGAGTCAGGAGCTGTTGCAATTTCACTTTGTATGCTCAGTGTCTAGCACAGTGCTTGGCACATGGTAGGTGCTTAGTTGAATTTATTAAACTGAATTGACTGCTACTTGGAAGCACAAAAGAAAATGTTGGGACTACTAATTGGGGAGGGTTCGCTGAAAGCCCTGAAAAGAAATGGGAAATTCTGGTATCCTGAATCAGGCTGGATACAGCCTTCCACCAAGTGGTGGGAAAATCCCTGTTTTATGCAAACTCTAGCAAATCCTGCCAGTGTGGGAAGGCTTTGAATATAGACTCAGGGAAAGGCCTGTGTCTGCTGTCCAAGGATTAGCCTAAAGGTGCAGCAATGTCCAGCATGGTGCTTCAGTACTTAGAAAAGGGCATCCTAGTTGCCCAATGGCTCCAATATTCCCAGCTCTGTGTCCTGAGACTCCATAAAGAACCATGAAAATCCACTGTTTTGAACCTTAAAGATACAGAGGGGGTGGGTGTAACTCTAGAGGGTAGAAGTCAGTATAAGAATTTAGGGTAAGACCAGGCAGGACCAACCACTCCTCCTACACACGAAGCAGGGCAGAGCCTGGGCTTGGTACAAAGCCCCAGTTCAGGAAATAAAGCTGGAGAGATGAGCAAATCAATGAAGAAGTTGACAAGTATTAAAAAAAAATCATTATTGATTTAGAGCCAAGCAAAACAAACCTAGAAGGAGAGAAACTTTGTAACAACTTCAATCACTAATTAAAATGGGGGGAAAAAGTATTTTCTAAAAGGACTGCATGAATACCTCAAAAATGAGGTAAGAGATAAAAAATGAAATAAAAGTTTAGGGGAAAGAATTGAAAGAGAAATAGTTTAAAAGTGAAAGTGGTGAACCTTATACAAGTAATAGACTTCCTGAAAACCACAATAGAGTAAACAGAAGTCAATGACTCCATGGGACATCAAGAAATATTAGAACAATTTTTTTTAATTTTAAATAGAATAAAATATAATATATGTGATGTTAAGAACAACTGACCTGGAAAACAAATCAAGGAAAAATAATTCAAGAATCATTAGACTCCCTAAAAACATGACAGTAAAAACAAAAGCCTAGACATTCTTATTTCAAGAAATCATAAAACTGCCCACATTTATTAGAATCAGAAGACAAAATGAACTAGAAAGAATCCACTGATCACTTCTTGAAAGGGATCCCCAAAAGAAAGTACCAGGAATGCCATAACCAAAATCCACAGCTCCCATATCAAAGAAAAAATCCTGTAAGCATCCAGAAAGAATCAGCTCAGTACCAAGGTATCGAAGGCAGGATCATGCAAGACTTGGTCTCTTTTGCTATAAACAAGAGAATAGATCTTTGCGACAAAGAATAATTTAACATTCTATGGGCAGCTCAGGGTGCCGTAGTGCACAAAGCTCTGGATCTGGAGTCAGGAAGACATGAGTTCAAATTTGTCCTCAAATACTAACTGTGTGACTCTGGGCAAGGCATTTAAACTCTGTTTGCCTTGGTTTTCCCATCAGAAAATAGTATAATAATAGCACTTACTTCCTAGGGTTGTTGTGAAGCCCAAATGAGACAATAATTGTAAAGCACTTTGTATAGTGCCTGGTTACCTAGTAAATGCTATATAAATGTTAGTTTATTATTATTATTGTTGTTGTTATTAGTATTACCACCATGCAAATTTGAGTATAATCCTACAGAAGAAATGGATCTTTAATGGAATAGAAGGACTTGGGGAATTTCTGGTTAAAAGAACAGAGTAAAGTGGGAATTTTGAAATATCGGCACAAAAGTTAAATGTTTTAAGCAACTAGAAGGGGCTATATGATGACAAAGTGATAGTATTCTAAGAATGGAAGAAAAAAGAAGTGTCCCTTCAGAACCTTAATGTCTTCAAAGGGTATTGAGGTAGTTTAATAAGAAAAGCAGCTGGGTATGGTAGGGCATCCTGGTAATCTATGATACTAGGGAGGCTGAGGCTGCTGGATCACTTGAACTTAGGAGTTCTGAGTTGAAATAAGGCTAAAAAACGATCAGGTGTCCATTTAAAGTCTGGCACTAAAAGGTATTAAGTTCTTTTTTTTCTCCTCTCCTCTGTTTTTCATTTGGTGGGGGAGAATTGGTGGGTACCATAGCTATACTGATGTAAAAAAAAAAGGGGCTATTGAAACTTTTTTTAATGTACAGAAGAGAAACAAGGGAAGGGCAGAAGAAAGCACAGACATGAATGACAGTTTTGAAAGTTATGTAGAATTTATTATATTCTTAGAAAAAAAGGTAAGTGGTATGGAATGGAGAAAAAAAGAAATTAAAGCAGATACAAGGTAACCTTGGAGGGCTGCAAAACTTGAACTCTGGGATGTCAGCACACTGATCTCTTTTCACCTAAAACAGAAAAAAAGACCCAACCAACCACTGAGGCAGGCAAAGAACCCAGGTGTATAGTCACAGGGCCACAGAGAAGTCTCTGGACACTCTCTGGGCTCAAAATCTCTCCCCTTATAGCATCATCCATCATCAGATGCCATCATTGAAAGAGTACAAAAGATCCACCAAGAGTGCAGGTAATCAAAAAAGCATATGGTTAACAGACTGGAGCCAGGGAATATCTACAAATGCTCAACTCTCTCTGAAGTGCTTCCATAACAGTCATTAGGTCTGTACAAAGTGGTGTGCATGCTGTCTCTTTCCACTAGACTGAGCTCCTTGATGACAAATATTAAGAAGCCTCTTGATGAGAGTGACAGAGAGAAGCACAAAATGGGCTTCAAGCTTAACATAAAAAAAATTAAGATCTGGTGCCATCACTTCTAGGCAAATGTAGGGAGAAGAAATGGAATCAGTGTCTGATTTTATATCCTTGGGCTCAATGATCACTGTCATAGGTCTGAAATTAAAAGACACATGCTGCTTGGAAGGAAAGCTATGGCAAATCTGGACAGAATATTAAAAAGTAGAGACATTATCTTTCTGACAAAGGTCTTTATAATCAAAGCTGTGGTTTTTCCAGTAGCAGCATATGGTAGTGAGAATAGGAATGCCAGGCATCACAGAATTGATGCTTTTGAATTATGTTGCCAGAGAAGACTTTTGAGAATCCCTTGGATAACAAGATCAAATCGTCCAATACTTGAAGAAATTAATTCAGGCTATTCACTGGAAGATCAAATACTGAAGCTGAATACTTTAGCCACATAATGAGAAGATGAGACTCCCTGGAAAAGACTCTAATATTGGGAAAATTGAAGGCAAAAGGAAAAGGAGATAGTAGAGGATGAGATGGCTAGATAGTGTCCTGGGAACAATGGACATGAACCCAAGAGATGGAGAAGGATAGAAAGACTTGACCTGCTATGGTCATGAAGTAGACAGGACTGAACAACAACACCTTTCTTTGTATCCCTAGAACTTAGAGCAGTGTCTGACAGGCACACAGTAAGTGCTTAATAAATGCTGGTTGATGTGATATTTTCACAAGTCTCCAAGAAACAGGTTCCTCAGTTTCTCCCCGTGAGGATTTTGCACCTGCCAAATACTCTATTGTACTTTGCATATACCATCGTCCCTATTATGTAAGAATGCTAGAAAAGTAGTACTGGGCCAGGTTGTGAAAAAATTTAAATGTCAAACAGAGAAGCAATAGGGAGCTACGGCAGTTTATTGAGTGAAGGAGTAACATGATCAGATCTAAAGTTTAGGAAAATCACTTTGATAGCTACGTAGAGGATAAATCTGAATGGGGAAAGACTTGAATCAGGGAGGCCAATTAGGAGACAAAAGTCCAGGCAAGAGGTAATGAAGGCTTGAATTAAAGTGGTAGTTGCTTGAGTAAAGAGAAGGGGGCATATGCAAGTAATGTGGAGAGAGAAATAGTAATATTTGGCAATTGATTAGATATGTATGTGGTCCAAGTGAGACTGATAAGACTGAGGTTGAGAAGCTGTATGGTAGAGCCTGGCAGTACCCTGGACAATAATAGGAAAGTTAGGAAGAGGGGAGGACTTGAAGGAAAAGACGATGAGTCTGTTTTGGACATGATGAGTTTAAGATATTTATGAGACATCCTGTTAGAAACATCCAATAGGTAATTGCTGATGTGGGACTAGAGCTCAGAGATTAGAGCTGGAAATATATAAGCAACTGCAAAGAAATGATCATGGAACCCATGGGACCTGGTATAATTACCATGAGAGAGAGACAGGAAGAAGGCATGGGACAGAGCCTTAGAGGGGGCATAATATGCCCCAAGAGGAGAGAGGATCCAGGAGTAGAGGGTAGTTGACAGTGTCAAAGAGGTCAAGAGAGAAGAGAGTGAGAAAGGGCTATAAACTATGGGAATTAAGAAATCATTAGTGACCTTGAACAAAGTGATTTTAGTCCGGCGATGGGATCAGAAGCCAGGTAAGTGTAGACAGTTTTTTCAAAGAGTTTGGCTGAGAAACTTGGACTTGGGCATGTGAAGTAAGATCTAGTAAGATCTATGAAAGGGGGAATGACCTTCCTGTGATTGTTGATAATACCTTTTAGGCTTTTCTTGACAAAGATACAGGAGTGGTTTGCCATTTCAAAATTTCTGCAGCTTACTTTACAGAAAAGGAAACTGAGGCAAACAGGATTAAGTGACTTGCCCAGGGTCACTCAGCTAGCAAGTGTCTGAAGTTGGCCTTGAATTCAGGTCCTCCTTTATCTGTGATTACACAGTAGCAGAAATGAGCTATAAACCCAGATCCATCTATTTTTTTTTTAGAGGGCAAGAAGGCAATTGGAGTTAAGTGACTTGCCCAAGGTCACACAGCTAGTAAGTGTTAAGTGTCTGAGGCCAGATTTAAACTCAGGTCCTCCTGACTCCAGGGCTAGTGCTCTATTCACTGAGCAGCCTAGCTGCCCCAAGGCCTCTGTCTCTTAAAGCAGTATGCCTAGTCTAGAAGAGGAGGGGTGAGTAAGGGTAGCAGCAGCTGCTATCCCCCAGAGTTCATATTTGCTCCACTCTACCTCTGCATTCATACCTCTGGAGTCCTTCAGGCCTCCCTCATATATCTAGTCTATGTGTCCAAAGGTTGGCCCTGACATTTGTCCAGGAGGACAAGCTCCCGAGTGCAGGGCGTTGGACTAGAAAATCCCCAAAGTCTCTTTGGAGTCCTGGCGTTGCAGAATGTCAGAGGTGAAAGGGTTCTTAGATCACAGAATGTTAGAACATAGAATATTACAGTGAGAAGGGCCTTTGAGATCACCTGGCCCAAGCCTTCCCTTTTACAGAGGAGGACCCTGGGGGCCAGAGACAGGAAATTCCTCAAGGTCACACAGGCACTTAGTTAATGGTAGATCCCAGAAGATAACCTGGAGCTCCGAACTCCCAGTCGGATGATATATACATGTCAGTTATTGTCACTGCTGTTATCATTACTATTCCTTATATCATCAGGCAATGCTTAACATAGATTCTTGATAATAAAAAATATTGACAATAAAAACATTCTTGACCCTCCCTTATCTGAGGGTCTGAGGAAAACAGGAGGGGAAGTGGTCCGAGAATTGAAAAGCCCAGCTCAGTATCCATGTTAAAACAAATACACTTTCCCAGTTTGGCCATCCTTGGTCTTCTGAGGAACATTAGCAGGGGAGAGGAGAGGGGGAAGGGAGGACAGCCCCAGCCTGGGATGGGGGAGGGAAGGGAGTTAAGTACAATTGTTTGGGATCACTTTAAGTGTTTTACAAGGCTGATCTGCCCATCTCCTTAGGGGAGGAAAAGCAGAAGGTATCAGTCCTTGGAAACCTGCATTCAACCCAGATGAGAAAAGTCCAAAAGCTGCTTTTTCTGGTACAAAATGTGCTGTGAGCAGTCCTGGCCCTGGAAATGTGAGAAGCAAATGAATAAAATACAAGTCTTTGGACAGATTGGAAAAGACGTGCTGTGGGTGGGGAGGGGAGAGGGAGGAAAAGAGACAGGGGAGGAGGAAGGAGAGAAAGAGGAAAGGAGAGGAGAGGCAAGGAGAGGGAGAGGAAGAGAGACAGAGACAGAGACAGAGACAGAGAGAGATACACAGAGAAAGAGACAGAGAGACAGAGACAGAGAGGAGAGAGACAGAGAGGACAGAGAATGAAAGACAGAAACCAGGACAGGCAGATGGAGATAGAAGTTCAGAGATACTCAAGAGAAAGACTCAAAGAGAGATAGAAAAGCAGACAGAGAAATGAGGAAGAGCCAGAGACAGGAGCGGAAGAGAGAAAGGGGCAGGGATGGGAGAACAGGAATAAACAACCATAGGGGAGGAGGGGGATGTTAAGAGGAAATGAGGATAAGGAGAGATAGGGATGCAGGGAAAGAAATGCAGGGAGGGATGGAGAGTGAGAAAGCAGGGAGAGATGCTAAGAGAGACAGGGAGAGACAACAGTGGGGGTGGTGGCAGGGAGGCGGGGAGATGCAGATATAGACCAGACTGGCTGGACTATAGGAAATGGTGAGGGCCTGGGGTGAGGGGGGTTAGATCCCAGCTATCCCACAGGGGTAGAGGGTGTGTGAGTTTAAGGTGAGCACCTTGCTGCCTTGCCCTCCCCCTTCCCCAGGCCTTCCTCACCTCCCACCCACATCTCCCAGCCCCTGGAGGGTTCAGGCCTTTAGTCTCCAGCTCAGAGCAGTCCTGGGGCCCAGCCCTAGCCTCAAGCAGACTAATCCTCTGTCAAGGGGTGGGGTTGGGAGGAGAAGGGGGAGCCAAGATGAGGGACCGGGATGGTCCAAGGCCTTTCCAGAATCTGCACTTATCCCTGAAGAATGTGTAGGTTAAAAGACCGTAGATCATTTCTGCTCCTGTGGGACCTGGACTTCCTTTATGTCCAAAGAATGATTATCTCTGGGCGTTGCTCCGATTTCTCTTAATAAGGAAATGCCTGATGTAAGCCTGGCTCCAAACACCTCCCCTCCCCCCGCCAAAAGATGAAAATAATAGAGCAGCTCAGTGACCTGGGACTCACAAGTTCCGAGCTCTTCATCCCCCACTGAATGGGGGCTGTTCACATTGAGGTCGTGGAACCATAGCTGTGGTTCAGGCATCAGTCAAGGAGGGCCACTGGACAGGAGGGGGAATGAGAAACAGCTGGAGTGCATCCAAATAGGGGCCCAGCCTGGAGCATGGGGAGGAGAGAACGTGGTAGAGATAGGGACTTAAGGGATCCTGGGAATTTGTGGTTCAATAGCCCTAGACTTATGGTCAGGAAGCCCAAGTTCCAGCCCCTGGCTTGTTCCTTGCCCTCTCATATTGTGAGTCCCCAGCAAGACTAACCAATCTGCAGGAAGGGATCGGGTTTCCTACTTTTTCCAAATAGCCCCTCAGCATCAATCAGAGATGAATGCATGCAGGTAACCCACAAATACTCTTGACAGGAAGAATAAATGGGTGGATCCACGGTGATTGATTGAATGAGTGAGTAAATAGATGATGGAGTGGGTGGATGCTTGAGTTACAGAATATTAGAGTTTAAAGGGCCCAGATAGCTCATTTGGTGGCTGAACAAGAACCCCTCCACTGACACTACTCTAACCACAGCAATTAAACAACAACTTGTGTGTATATAGTGCTTAAAGGTTTGCAAAGTGTCCTACAATCTCTCATTTTATCATCACAATAACCCTGGGGCATAGATACTATTATTATCCCCATTTTACAAATAAAGAAACTGAGTCAGACCGAAGTTAAGTGACATGCCCAGAGTCATGCAGCTGGTAAGTGTCTGAGGCTCTATTTGAACTCGAGTATTCCAGATTCCAAGGCCTATGCTCCATTCACTGAGATAGTTACCAACTTAATATACCAACAAGAGGTCAGTGTGCCTTTGCTCTAAGCCCTCTAGTGATCCATTCCTTCCCAAAGCAAGCCACTTCACTTTAGATGGCTCTGAGTGTTAGTTTTTTTACATCAGTGAGTCAGTCAATAAGCATTTATTAAGTGACTGTTGTGTACTAGGTACTGTGCTAAAGTTCTATAAAGTCGAAATTTGCCTCTACCCATTGCTCCTACTTCTGTTCTCTATGGTTAAGCAGAAAAAGTCCTTCCTATTCCATGTGATTGGGGCAGCTAAGTGGTACAATGGATAGAATGCTGTGCCTGAAGTCAGGAAGACTCATCACCCTGGGTTCAAATCTGTCCTGAGACACTAACTTCATGACTCTGGGCAAGTCACTTAACACTGTTTGCTTCAGTTTCCTCATCTGTAAAATGAGCTGGAGAAGGAAATGGCAAACACTCCAGTGTCTTTGCCAAAAAAAAAAAAAAAACCAAGTGGGGTCACAAAGAGCTGGACAGGACTGAAACAACTGAGCAACAAAAATTCCATGTGATGACTTTCATGATGGATGGAGAGATGGAAGGACGGGTGGAAGGATGGAAGGAAGGATGGATGGATACATAAATGCTTCAAAAGAGCCATGATTTCTCCAGCATGAGTCCTTCCTCTCCAAAAACAAGTCTGCTCTCCTTTCCACACCTTAATAATTTCATGGGTTTCTATAACCATAAATTTCATCTCTTGATGGCATACCCTCTGATGCTTAAAGGTTGAAGGAGTGAAAGAATGAATTGACAAATGGATAAATGGGTAAATGAATGAATGTATAAAGGAACAAATGGACAAACAAAGGAATAGATGGCAATCTCTGGTAGCTTCCAGCAAGCTGGAAGGGCTTTGAGTACAGCTCTGACAAAAGACTATGTCTGCTTTTTGAGGACCAGCCTAGCTAAGTGCAGAAAGGATGTGTGGTCAGGTGCTCCCCACCCAGCTGATCAAAATTTTGGCCCTGGTGACCCATTAAACAAATATAATACACACACATATATGTATGTATTAATATACACTTAAATACATGCATAAATATACATCTACATACATAAGTGAGGCAGTTAGATGATTGAGCACCAAGCCTAGAGTTGTTGTTGTTTTATTGGGACCACATTGTCAAACAGGTGGTGAAGAGTAAGGAAGACTGGAAAGGCAGGAAAGGGGGAGGCTGTGAAGGATTTTAAATGCCAAACAGAGAAGTTTATTTTATTTGATGCTGGAGGTAACAGGGAAGTGCTGGAGTTTATTGAGGGGGTGGAGAAGTCAGAGCTAAGCTTTAGGAAAATAACTTTGACAATTGAGTATGAGTTGGAGAGAGCAGAAAATTGAGGCTGGGAAACTAAACAGAATATTGCACTAGTACAGAAGAGAGGTAAGGGCTTGATTTAGGATGGTAGCTGTCTGAATAGAAAGAAGGAACGTATACCAGAAATGTGATGATAAAAATGAGAAGCTTTGGCAATGGATTGGATATATGACGTAGCTGGAAGTGAGGTTTCAACTGAGGGAGTGAACTGGGGTGACTGGGAGCTTGGTAGTGACCTCTACAGCTAAGGTGTCAATACTCAAATATAAAGAGATTCCGGCCATATTGACTTAGAAAATCACAGATCAACGTTATATTTTTATTGTATTTTTATTTTTAGAAATATTTCCCAATTATATCTTAATCTGGTTCTAGCTTACTGGCTGCATGGTCCTCAGGCAGTTTGACACCTCTCCAGAGCCTCTTAAAATGTGGATGGGGACCCCATTTGGCAACAGTAAAAGGTTTCTGGATGCGCAACAACCAAAAACTAATTCAAAATCAAACGAATAATGAATCTGAGGTGTTTCCAGCAGTGCTTGCCCGTATTGCATCAGGAGACTTCATTACAGCCTTGGTTCTGAACACAAAGCATGCACACTTTTTACCGTACATGTATTTGGTCCATGAAACGCCAAGGAAAGCTATGGAAATGGGAAAAGGGGCAGTGAGTGGGAAAAGTTTAAGAAGCCCTGCTCTGGGTAACTCCAAGACTATATACATTGCAGAGAATCTGGTGACATAAACTGAAACTTTTCCTTATGTTGAGCCCAAATCTGCCTCCTCTGACTCTCCTTACAAACTCTCCTGCTACTCTCTCCTAAAGCCTCTACCATCTGGCTTCCAACCTCATCATTCAACAGAAATAGTTTTCTCCAAAGTTATCAATGATTTCTTAATTGCCAAATCTGAATCCTCAATCCTCATTTTTCTTGACCTCTTTGCAATCTTTGAAACTGTTGAACATCACTCTTTCCTCTCTAGGTTTTCATGACACTGCTCTCTCCTGTTTCTTCACCTACCTGACTGCCTCTTCCCAATTCCCTTGGCTGGATCTTAATCCATGTCGTACCCACTAATTCTGGGTGTCCCCTAAGACTCTGTCCTGGGTTCTCTTTTCTTCCTCACTACTATCACACTAGGTGATCTCAGCAGCTTTCATGGGTTCAATGATCACTACTAGGCAGGTGGCTCAGATCTAAGATCATAGAATACTTGACTTGCAGTTAAGAAGACCTGAGTTGAAATCCAGCCTCAGACACTTGCACCTATAGAATCCTGGGTTAGTCACTTAATATTTCTCATCTTCAGCTTCCTTATCTATAAAATGCAGGTGATAACAGCATCTACCTCGAAGAGTAGTTGTGAAGATGAAAGGAAATAAAGTAGGAAATGCTTTTCCACTTAAAGCATCATAAAAACAGTAGCTTTTATTAGTATGTCTGTATTCAGCCTTAATGTCTTTCCTGTCCTTTAGATACATATCATTCTAGAACTGGATATCCTATAGGCAGCTTGAATTCAACACAGCCAAAACAGAACTCATTTTCTTTTTCTCAAAATTCTCTTCTCTTTCAGTTTTCCCTGTTACTATACAACACTCCAAATGTAGCCTATACCAGATTAAAATCTGGTTGGTTGATTGGTTGTTGTCCTTCATTCTTTTTTTTTTTTTTTTTGAAGAGGGGAGGGCAAGGCTATTAGGGTTAAGTCACACAGTCACACAGCCCAAGGTCATACAGCTAGGTAAGTGTCAAGTGTCTGAGGCCAGATTTGAACTCAGGTCCTTTTAATTTCAGGGTCAGTGCTCTATTCACTGAGCCACCTAGTTGCCTCTGAACTTCATTCTTGAAGAGGACCAAAATGACATCATTATGTAGAGATCAACATATAGCGTGTTTCTATGGCTGATCAGACCAATATGAGCTTGGAAGGCTCTACTAAAGGCAGGGGACAAATAGTCCATAAAGAAGATTAAAACATAATTGGGAAATGTTTAACAAAATAAATAAAAATACAACAAAATAGAGGTAATATTAATATGTAGTTTTCTAAGCCAATATGCAGCCCTGCCCCTGCATATATGGTATAGTATCCTTTCTTTCTATTGGAGTTTGACCCTCCTGCTGCAGAAGATACTACCGTCCTCCCAGTCACCTCAACTCACTGCCTTAATGTCTTCCTCAACTCCCCACTTATGTTCACCTCACATATCCAAACCATTGCCACATTTTCTCATTTCTATCATCATTTCTGGGATATATTCAAGCCCTTACCTCTTTCCTAGACTATTATAGCATTCTGGTTGTTTTCTCTGCCTCAATTTTCTCCCATCTCCAACCCAGATTCTACTCAACTGCCAGTTATTTTCCTAAAGCTAAAGTCTGACCAAATCACACATATACATGCCCCACTCCATCCCCTCCACCCTGCCTCCAACACTCACACTTAATAAAATTCAGGAGTTTGTATCAAATACAACAAACTCCCCTGACATTTAAAAGCCTTCTCTTTTCTTTATCTTTCCAGTCTCCCTTACTCTTCACCACCCTTTTGACAATACAGCCCCACTAGCTTACTTGTTTTTCCTCACACAGGACACACCATCTCCCATTCCCATGCCTCTGCATTGGCTGTTCCCCCTGCCTGGAATACTCTTCCTCCTTACCCCTACTTCTATCTCACCTTACCTCCTTCAAGATTCAGCTCATCACCCATCTTCTGCAGGAGGCCTTTCCAGGTCCTCCTAGCTGTTAGTGCTTTCCTCTCTAGGATTACTTTCCATCTACTATGTATATATCTTGTTAAGTACATAGGTATTTTCACGTTGTCGCTCCCATTCAACTGTGAGCTTCTTGAGAACAGGGACTGTAAATTTTGTCTTTCTTCATATTCCCAGTGCACAGTGCTTAATAAATTATATGTTGACCAAGGGACCAACTAATGAATCTAGTCCAACCCCCTTATCTTACAAAGGAGAAAATGAAGGCCCAGAGAGAAGAAACGATTTAGACAAAGTAAAACATAGAGACACTGGCAGAACTATGATTCGAACTCAGGTCTGATTATATATCCAATGTTCCTTGCACTAGAGTAGGACACTAAAGTGGGGATGGAACACAGCCTAGAACCCCAGGGGGTGGGGAAGAAATGAGAGGTGGGCTAAAGACACTGATTTCATATTTGGCCCTTGACTTTGTCCTATCTATACTTTCAACAACCAACTTTGTACTTAGCATGTACTGAACAAATGGTTGTTAAATTTAATACAGTTATCAAGGGTCTACTGTGTCCAAAGTACAATGTTAGGCTATAGGAGAAAAACTACCTCATCCAGTTCTGATAAAGCTCATTAAATATATTATACAATCCAATCTGCCTGATTACAACCTGTTTAGAGGTTTCTATCCTTCTTTTCTTTTCTTTTTTGTGATTAGGGATTGTTTGTATATTATTTTCCACCAAGCTGAGAAATCATCCAGGGATAAGAGGCTGTAGAGTCCACCCACTTCATTTTGGAGGGTGATTAAGGATTGCCCAGTATCACATAACTGATAAGAATCTGAGGTGGGATTTTAATATTAAAAGGTACCCAATGAAGATAGACAGCACTAGGGAGAGAGTACTGGGCCTGGAGTTAGGAAGATTCTTCTTCCTGAATTAAAATCTAATCTCAAACACTTACTAACCTGGTGACTCTGGGTGAGTCACTTAACCCTCTTGCCCTCAGTTTCCTCATCTGTAAAATGAACTGGGGAAGGAAATGGCAAACCACTCCAGTGTCGTTGCCAAGAAAATCTCAAAAGGGATCATGAAGAGTCAAACAAAATTGAAAAAAAATGATTGAACTGATAGATATATAGAAATAGCTAGATGGCACAGGGGATAGAGTTCTGGGCCTAGAATCAGTAAGACCTGAGTTCAAATCCAGGCTCAGACACTGTTGTGTGACCCTGGGCAGGTCACTTATTCCTGTTTGCCTCAGTTTCCTGTGTAACATGAGCAGGAGAAGGAAATGTCAAACCACTCCAGTGTCTTTGCCCAAATAGGGTCATGAAGACTCAGATACAACTGAAACCGACTGAACAACAATGTACAAAGTAGATATCATATTTTTTAAAGTGGTTTAAACATAAAAGATTCATAAGCATACATGAACAAATATTTAAAGCATGAAACAACAACCCATCACTTATTATATTCTCCCAGGAGATCAAGGCAATTTTATAGCACTGCTCAATTAATATTTCCCACTCATCTCAAGTCTATACCATCTGAGTGAATCAGAAGTCCAGATTCCCTGGCAAACCAAGGCATAGCTGGAGCTTCCTTAGTCCTTAGTCCTTTCAGCAGCACACTCTCTGAGTCTGGACTTCAGCAAAAGGAGGGCATCTCTCTAGATAACAATGGTTATCATTGGTTAATCTCAGTGGGTAGGTAAACTAGTCTTCTAACATATTTGTCCATCCAGTTAACAGCCTTAAGTGAGTCCTGTAAGTAATGGTGGGTTGCTTTCTTTTGCTTCGTGGCTTGGGTTAAAACAAACACCTGGGTTTGAGAGTTTCTAGAAAATCAGTAGATGGGAAGATGATGCAAACAAGAGTTTTATTATTATTCAGTGCAGCAAGCAGGAAAAATGAAAGCATAAGCACATACACTGTGGCCATAGAAACAGAGGTTTGTCCTCATATGCAAGAAACTCCCCCCAGTCTAAGGTGGAGGAAGATGTGTTGGAGAGAGAACACATTCAAAGGAAAAAGAAAATCATTTTGTAAATCACTTCCTGATGAACAGTGAACTTCCCACCTCTTGAACGAAAGAGGTTACCAATAGATCTGGAAATGCACTTTTCTTAGGATCCTATTCAGTGACCTGGGCGCAAAAAAAGATAAGACAACCATGGTCTAGTCTCAAATTTTTTGGGGGGGAGGGGGGAAAGAAAGGTAATTGGGGTTAAGTGACTTGCCCAAGGTCACACAGCTAGTCAGTGTGTGAAGTGTCTGAGGTCACATTTGAACTCAGGTCCTCCTCATTCTAGGGCCAGTGCTCTATCCACTGCACCACCTAGCCTCCCCTTAGTCTCAAATTTTTCCAAATATTAACATTTGTGTGCAGTCACCAGAACTTCTGGGTTCAGAGAAAAGGAAGAGAAATGCTCTCTCCCTACTTTTTATTGGAAGTCCAAAAGATATAACCCAACAAAAAGTCCACTTTGAAAAAGGCCAAGAGCAGCCTCTCCTCCGTCCTTATGACCCACAGAGTAGGTGGCTCTTCTTTTTAATATTTATTTTATTTTTGTGAGGCAATGAGGGTTAAGTGACTTGCCCAGGGCCACACAGCTACTCTGATCTTCTCTGTTCTGAGGTCTCTTCCAAGTTTGATCTTCTCTGTTCTGATATCTTATTCAACTCTGAAATTCCAAGTTCTGAGATCCCTCCCACCTCTAAAACTCTGGGTTCCAAGACCCCTTTCAGCTTTATCATTCACTGTTTTAAGATCTCTTCCAGCTCTGACATTCTCTGTTTTAAGGTTCCTCCCAGCTCTGTTGTTCTTTGTTCTAAGGTCCCTCCCAATTCTGACATTTTATGCTTTAAGGATGCTCTTAGATCTGACAGTCTCCATCCTAAGGTGCAATCCAACACTGATATCCTGTGTTCATCTCAGATCTCACATCCTATTTTCTTCATTCTAATATTCTGTAGTTCACGTTCTACCTAAAATACTTTATAGCCTGTATTAGGTCCCTTCAAGCTGTAACATTCCCTGTTTGGTAGGTCTATGAATCATGGCTCTTCCAATGTAAGCAGACCGCCCTAGCTCACCTGGGGCAGATGCTAACTTGTCTAACTAGCTTGAGCTAGAACTCAACAGCAAAGATAGGCCTTGTGCCATTAGCCATAGCCTAATGAGTGTGGTTCCTTGCCAGACTGCTAGCGGGCAGGGAGTGTGGGACTCAGAGAAGGATATTTGGTATGCCACCCCAGGACTGAGAATGCAATGTCCTCAACTTCTTGTACTCCTAGAGTTCTGGCACCTGGCTTGTGCTTGTCATGGGACCAGAAACCCCTCGGGACTCTGTGAGATCATTTATTCAGTCCCCCTAGCAGAAGGTCACATTTATAGGGTGCTTTTATATTTACAAGGGTTATACATACATTATCTCACTTGATTCTTCAACAACCTGTGAGACAGGTCTCTAACTGAAAGGGTTACTATTGCTTTCTTATAGACTGGGAAACTGAGGCTTAGAAAGGATGCAGTGACTTATTCAATTATATGCATCAGAACAAGGATTCGAACCCAGGATTTTTGGCTTCAAATCTAGCAATGATTCTACCATACCTCTTTACTTCTATGAACCAATTTTCTCTCCTGACATCCTCATTTATTTAAAGGGCGCCCCTGGTGGGGGGGTGGCACCTAGGTGGTATAGTAAATAGCACACCAGCCCTGGAGTCAGGAGGACCTGAGTTCAATTCTGGCCTCAGACACTTGACACAATTACTAGCTGTGTGACCTTGGGCAAGTCACTTAATTCCAATTGCCTTGCCTTCCCCCCCTCTAAAAAGAAAAAAGTTTAATAAATAAATATAGGGCACCCCTTGCCTTTTACTCATTCAGTATGTGAACTACAGTTCTCTATGACACCTCCTTCTCTCTCTTAACTCCCCACATTTATTCAGCTGATAAATCCTATAATTTCTTATTATAGTTGTTCAGTCATTTTTTCACTTCTGTCTACCTCTTCATGATCCCATTTGGGGTTTTCTTGGTAAAGATACTGGATCGACTTGCCACTTCCTTCTCCAGCTCATTTTACAGATGAGGAAACTGAGGCTAACAGGGATAAGTGACTTGCCCAGAGTCACACAGTTAGGAAGTATCTCAGGCCAGAATTGGACTCAATGAAGTTGAGTTTTCTGGACTTGAGGCCCAGCACTCTATCTACTGCCCCACCTAGGTGCCCAGCGTCACCTAGCTCTCCTTCCAGGGCCACTCCAAACCTGTCCTTCTTTTCTTTCCTTTTCCAGTCCTTCATTTATATACCACCCCCCCCAAATTGGGCCCCAATCACACGTGCCCTTGTGCTGCTGCTGTGATGACTCCCAAGGCCTTCTTCCATTGCTCTGCCTGCTGATTGGTGAGCTTCCTGAGAGCAGAGTTTGCTTCTCACTCATCTCCACCTCCCCTCTCCTCATCCAGATCAGAAACATCGAAGCCTGCACGGGGGAGGGCTCACAAGGTTTTTATTTGGTTTACAAGCAGAGTCCTCCTATGAGGTCTTCCTCTGATGCTTCTTCCAGGCCTGGAGGTGATCTGATTTCTCTTAGGCTATGCCAGCAAGCCTAAGCTCTGGCAAGTCCTACCGAGCTGCACATGATCTCACTGGCAAATGAGCTAATTGATACAAAGTGCTTTGTAAATGAAAAAAGGGACCCATAAATGTTTAGTAGTATTGGTAGCAGTGACCAGTGGAGCCTGGTGAGCCAGTCTCTTCTCTAAGGCCTATCCTAGCCAGATGAGAAGGCTCACCACCAGGGAGGTGGATTCAAAGACCAATTGTTGACCACCCATTCCTTGAAGGCCTTCTTCTAGAGTAGGGAGAAGCTACAAAATGCATGACTATATGAAGTACTGGATGTGGAGTCAGGAGGACTTGGCCTTAAATCCCACCTCAGATACATCTTGGCCAAGTCACTCTGTGCCTCAGTTTCCTTCTATGTAAAACAAAGGAGTGGGATTTGGTAACCTCTAAGGTCCCTTCTCTCTCTAAACCTTTGAGCCTAAGAACCAAGCTAAAGCCTCTCTCTTTCTCTACTCTCTCTCTCTCTGTCCCTCTCCTTTTTCTCTTTCTCTCTCCTCTCCTCTCTTTCTCTCTTCCTTTCTGTCTCTCCTCTCTCTTTCTGTGTCTCTGTCTCTCTGTATGTCCTTGTCTCTGTCTCTCCTCTCTCTCTTCTCTTTTCTTTCTCTCCTTTCCCCCACCCCCCCCCCCCCCCCCCCCACCCCCCCCCCCCCCCCCCCCCCTCTCTCTTCACTCTCTCCTCTCTCTCTCTCTCTCTCTCTCTCTCTCTCTCTCTCTCTCTCACACACACACACACACACACACACACACACACACACACACACACACACGCTTCAGCCCATTAATCCTAGTTCCATACTCTCTGTATAGGCTACAAAAGTCCCCTAGGTAATTTAATTATCTTGTAGTCCAACTCCCTCATTTTACAGAGGAGGAAACAGAATCCCTAGAGAGCTCAACAAACACTCATCCAACAAGCATTTATTTACTAAGTGGCAGGCACCATGTTTTTCTTGCTGGGAATACAAATACTAGTAGAGAGAAAGGTGGTCCTTGCCCCTGCCCTCAAGATGCTTACATTCCAACGGGGGAAGACAACACATAAAAGGAAGCTTGAGAGGCAGAGGCCAGGAGGGAGTCGGAGGAGAGATGAAGGTACCCAGTTTCAGGGCATTGTAGAGAAAGTGTAGAGCCTGGAGCTCAGCCTGGAGACATGAGACATGGCTGGCTTGGGCACCATAGCTGAATGGAGGTTCTAGGAGGGGCCATGCAATCAGAGGGAGAAGCCGCAGGAGCAGAGGTCACTTCTGACGGGTGAAGTCTAGGGCTAGACCGAGCTTCAGGATGTGGAGGTTTCTGGGGCATGGAAGAGAAGGGCCACAGTACAGCCTGGAGGGGGAAAGCCATTACCAACAGACAGGGAGGCTCCTCTTACTTATCTTGTATGTAGCTCACCTTGTATACATTTGTTTGCATGTTTGTTCCCCCATTAGACTGCAAGCTCCATGAGGGCAGGAACTGTCTTTTGCCTTTTCTTTTTATCTCCAGCACTCAGCACAGTGCCTACCACAAGTAGGTGCTTAATAAATGTGTAGTAAATTTATTCGTTGAATTTGAATTGCCCAAGGCTGAATAACTAGGTCAAACCTGACTCGAGCTTCTGGCTCCAAGTCCATTACTCTACCCGGCTGCCTCCATATTGGTTGGAACCAGACTGTGGAGAGCTTTAAATGCCCAAGGTATAGCACAGGCAATGAGGAGCCATTGAAAGTCCCTGAACATTTCAAAGGATGCAGTTCTGCTTTCCAAAACTTTCCCTTAATTGCTGAATTTCAATTAGAGGCATGGAGTCTCCGGACCTTTCTTAGACCCTGGCAGAGCCCCAACCAGGGTGGAGCCATCAGGGATGGCCCTGGGGTTCTGGCAGTACTTGGTAAGTAGAAACAGCTAAAATTATCACTTAATTAGAAAGGATAATTGGTTAAAATAGCGAACTTCTTCCAGGAGCATGCCTTACCTTGGCTGAATTCCTTGGTCCTCCCACCCTGTCTTCCTCTCTGGTAGCCTCCTAGTGTAACTGAGCCTTGCCCCCCATATGGCCAGGGACTTAAAGTCAAAGGTCTCTTCCCTAGAGCTCCTCAGTCCCTCCAGCTGCCTGCTAATGTCTATTGCTATGTAGGCCTCTGGTTTCTAATGCTGTGTCTTGACTCCCTGGTTTCAGAGATAGGCAGGACCTGGTCTCTTATTACCTTACTCTTCCTCTTGCCACTGTCTTCCTAACTGGACACTTCTGCTAGCTCACAGGGTCAGTAGAAGAGACCTTAGAGGCCATCTAGTCCAATCTCCTCACTTTATAGACAGGTAAACTGAGGCCCAGGGACATTAGGTGACTTGCCCAAGGTCATACAATAAGTAGCAAAACTGGGCTTTAAATCCAGATCCTCCAACTCTGAATTCACTCCTATTTCCACTGTTAGACACTTGCTGGTGCACTTTTTTCTTCTGGTCTCAACATACCCCATGGTGTAAGAGTGAGCTGCCTGGGACTAAACAAAAATAGAATACACAAATTCAGAAATTATATATTGGAGAAACATGTGAATAACAGAGGGGGAGTGGGGACTTAAAAGTCCTAAGTTATCCTCTCCAGTTTTGTAATTCCTCAGATCCAGCTTGATCCACTGTCCCCTCTAGACCAGTAGCTCTATGTCCTAGGCTCTGGGTCCCCTGTAGTTCCAGGAAAAAAAATGATATCTTCCCTTTCAAAACACCCAGACTCATATGTGGAATTTGTCCACCTGTGCCTTTGGACCTGAGGGCAATCAGGAAGCCCCCTCCCAAAGTGAGGAGAAAGGGAATTATCACATAAAGTTAAGGCCCGTCTCTTCCCCCTTCCCTCATCTCCCCCATGCATTTCAAAAATAGGATCACAGGACATTAGAGATGGAAAGGACGTTAGAAATGATATATTTCACTCTGTCCGTTTACAAATAAGGAAGCTGAGGTCACAGGAAAATAACCTGCTCAACAGTTAGGGAGTGGTAAAGGTGGGCAGCTAGGTGGCAGAGTGGATAGAGGGCCAGGCCTGGAGTCAGGGAGACCAGCCTCAGATACTTACTAGCTGGGTGACCCTGGGTAAATCACTTCACCCTGTTTGCCTCAGTTTCCTTATCTGTAAAATGAGCTGGAGAAGGAAATGGCAAACCACTCCCGTATCTCTGCCAAGAAAACCCCAAATGGGGTCACAAAGAGTCAGACACAACTGAATAATAAAAATGGGTTGTGGACTTGAATCTTGTGACCCCAGGTCCCTTCCTCTTTATATTAACCACATCATGCTGTCAACTCCAGGGCCATGTGCAGAGTGCACAGAGGTAAGCCCTTCTACACAGGCTGTAGCATGCTCTGAGATACAAACAATGGGGGAAACCACAGGAGATACCTGAACAGTAACTCTGGCTTTGCATATAGGCTGGATCTGTAAGACAAAAGTGAGAGGAGGAGAGACCTGTCCCGGGTTACTATAATAAGCTAGGCTGGGAGCAGCCTGGGCCAAGAGGACAATGTTGGGTAAGGAGGTGGAGGTGTTGGATAAGCAGAAGCTACAGATCTTGCCTGGACCATCCCTGGGGGATCTGCCTTCAGCCCCCTGAGTCTGACTTCCACAGGTCCCCAAAGGGAGGATTACAGAGGGCCTCATTTGCTGAGGGCACTTTATTAAAGCCCTAGGCCAGCAGCTGGAGAACTTGTGTTCCTGTCCTGTCTCTATCACTGACTTACTGAATGACCTTAGTAAATTCATTTCCATTTTCTGGGCTTCAGCTGCCCAGTTTGTAAGATGGGAAGGCTGAACAAAAAAAGAATCTTTAAGGCTTATTCTGTAATTCCCTGTTCTAAGCTGTTCTAAGGTTCCAGTTCTAACATTCTATGTCTAGAAGATTATGGATCATAAGTGTGAAGCCAGAGGGGACCTTAGAGGCTATTTATTATAAGTTCCTAATTTTATACATCTCTTCCAATTCTGACAGTCTGTGCTGTAAGGGCCCTCCCGGCTCTGACACGCTCTGTTCTAAGATTCCTACTGACAATGGCATTCTGAGTTCTGAGGTCTCTTCTGCTTCTGACATTCTGTGCTGTAAGGGCTACCGAGGCTCTGATATTCTATACTTTGTGGACTAATAGCCCTTCTAGTGTAACATTTTATGTGCTAAGGTTCCTTCCACCTCTGATATTCCATATCCTAAGGGCCCTCCCAGCTCTGACATTTTATATACTACGAGCTAAGATTTCTCCCAGCTTAGGTATTCTATGCCCCAGCTCTAAATAAGCATTATGGTACACTGAAAAATGTACTGGATTAGGACTCAGAGGATCTATGTCCAAGATCTGGCTTTTCCACTTTTTATCCAGGAGACTCAGGACCAATTGCTTTGCCAGTCAGTTTCTTTATCTGTGCAATGGGGGAAATGGTGCTTAACTTCCCTCCCTCCCAGAGTTGCTCTAGGATAAAAATGTTTTGTGTTTCTGACAGTCTTAGTTTTAAAGCCCCTTCCAGCTTCAGCGTTCTAAGGCCCCTTTCAGCCCCTGGGTTCTAGGTGCTGAGGCACTTGTCACGCTTTGACACCTGCAGGCAGATGGATGCTTCCTCGCCCCTGGTCTGGTGCTGCCCCAGCAAGGAGCATGCCGGGTTAGCTCTTCCCATCAGACTTCTATTGGCCTGATTCCTGTCTTACATTTTCATATGAAAGAGGAGGGATCTACCTCTTCGGAGCCTTCCATCCCCCCCGCCCCCCCTCCTCACTGCCCCCCCAGCAATTCCACATTTGTCAAGGCTGAAGGGGAGGAGCTAGAGTTGCCCCTTCTCAATTTGGCCTCTCCAGGGACATTCCAAGGATAGATGGGAATTTCAGGGGGCTGAGGAGGGGGCCAGAGAGAGGGAGAGTGAAAGAGGGAAGGGAATAAATTTTAAGAATCAAAGCCCCACATTCCAGGCTCCACATTTAATAATAAGGGGATGTGCATCAATCCTCTCCAGGGAAAGAGAGGTGTGCTCTGGAGGTGCCGACCAAGCTTAGAAACTCAAAAAAGGGAAGGGAAGAACAGGATCTTGGGTTTGTGGGGTTTGTTGAGGTTTTTTTTTGTTGTTTTTTTTTTAAGCTCGACCCTAAGTCTCAGGCATCTGCAGTGTGGATTTACGACCCTGGCGTTCAGGGTAATACGTCATGCTGGACGACCATTCATTCTGCTGTCACCCTATATCACCGCTTGTGCTGGAAGCTGGCCCTGGAGCAGAGCCAGGAGGTGAGGAAGTGTCCCGGTGGGGCCCGGAGTCTTCTGCCTACAGCCCTCTATCAAATCTTGCTTGCCCTCTGGGAGACAGGAAGGCAGGGAGTTTCTACTATTGTCAAGGACAGCACCATCCTCCCCGTCCCTTGGGCCGGCAACCCAGGTGTGATCCTCAGCTCCTCACTCTTTTGTCCCCGTAGCCCGTCATCTATTGCTAAGGCCTGTCAATTTCACCTTCACACCCCCTATTCTCCTCTGATGCCGCCATCGCTCTGCGCCAGGCCCTCATCTCTTCACATCTGGACTGTTACAATAGCCTATGGGTGGGCGTGCCTGCCTCAAGTCTCCCCCTTCTCCAAACCATCTAAAGCAATCTTCCTAAAGTGCAGGTCTGACCAAGTCTCCTTCCCTATTCAATAAACTCCAGCAGCTCCTTATGACCTCCCAGATCAAGCACAAAATACTCTATTTGGCACTCAAAGCCCTTTATAATCTAGCCCCCTCCTACCTCTGAATCTTCCTAAATCTTACTCCCTTCTGCATCCCCTGTGATTCAGTGACACTGGCCTCTTTCCCCAAACATGACGCTCTCTTTTCCTAGCTGTCCGCCATGCCTGGAAGGCTCTCCCTCCCCATCTCTGCCTCCTGGCTTCTCTGGCCTCCTTCAAGTCTCAGCTAACTCTCACTTTCTGCATGAAGCCTTTTCCAGTCCTCCTTAATCTTAGCACTTTCCCTTTGAGATTACCCCCTGATTAACTCTGCATTGTTTGGTTTGTAAATAAATTGTTGGCATATTGTGCCCCCCAGTTAAACTGTAAGCTCCTTGAAGGGGCTGTTTTTTGCCTTTTTTTTATCTCCTGCACTTAACACAACAGTGCCTGGTAAATAAATAAATGCCAGTTGACTGACTAATTAATTAGAGTCCAAAGACCTGAATTTGAGTTTCTGTTCTGGCACTTAGGTAGGTGATCCAAGACAAGTCACCTAACCTATGGACCTATTTCTCATCTGTAAAAATAAGAGCATTTTCCTCAATTGATAAATGGTCAAGGGATATGAACAGACAGTTTTAAGAGGAAGACATTAAAGATACCTATAAGCGTATAAAAAAAATGCTCTAAATCACTACTGATTAGAGAGATGAAAATCAAAACAATTCTTAGGTATCACACGTATCAATGGTCAGATTGGCTAAAATGACAAAACAGGAAAATGATAAATGCTGGAGAAGATGTGGGAAAATTGGAATACTAACTCATTGTTGATGGAGTTGTGAACTGATCCAATCATTCTGGAGTGCAATCTGGAACTATGCCCAAAGGGCTATAAAAAATTGCATGCCCGGGGCGGCTAGGTGGCGCAGTGAATAGAGCGCTGGCCCTGGAATCAGAAGGACCTGAGTTCGGAGCCGGCCTCCGACACTTAATCCACACAAACAAAGACCTAGCCGTGTAACCTTGGGCAAGTTACTTAACCCCAATTGCCCTAAAGGGGCGGCTAGGTGGCGCAGTGAGTAAGAGCCCCGGCCTCGGAGTTGGGATGACTTGAGATCAGATCCGGCCTCAGAAAATGAGCACCCACGAATAAACAATGACTAGCCGTGTAACCTTGAGCAAGTTACTTAACCCCAATTGCTTTAAAAAAAAAAAATTGCATGCCCTTTGACCCAGCAATACCACTTAAAGGGCTGTATCCCAAAGAGATCATACAAGTGGGAAAAAAGACCCGTATGTACAAAAATCATTTATAGTAGCTATATTGGTGGTGGTTAAGAACTGGAAATCAATTGGGGAATGGCTGAACAAGTTGTGGTGTATGAATGTAATGGAATACTATTGTGCTATAAGAAATGAGGAGCAGATGGGCTTCATAACAACCTGGAGAGACTTATATAAACTGATGCTGAGTGAGAAGAGCAGAACCAGGAGAAATTTGTACACAGTTACAGGCATATAGTATCTGTGATGACTGACTTCGATAGACTGGATTCCTCTCAGCAATACAAGGGTAGAACACAACTCCAAAAGACTCTTGATGTAAAGGGCTATCCACATCCAGAGGAAGAACTAGAGTCCGAAAGCAGACTGAAGCAAACTATTTGCTCTCTCTCTTTTTTGTTTTGTTCCTTCTTTTGCGTTGTTCATTCCATTGGTTATAATTCTTCTTTACAACTTGACTAAGGTATTTGTAGAACCTATATCGAACTGCATGCCATGTGGGGAGGGGAGAGGAGAGGAGAGGGAGGAGGAGAAAATTTGGAACTCAAGGGATGGGGGAACTGAATGTTGTAAACTAAAAGTAAATAAATGAATTAAGTAAAAAAAAAATTAAGTAAAAAAAAAGACATTTGACTAGCTGAACTCTGACATTCTCCCTGTCTAGCCTTCCAAAGCTTTACTCTATGGAATAAGAAACTTCCAATATTTACCTCATATGATCATAGATTTGAGTGGGAAAGGTCAGCTTTTCCAGCTTCCTAATTTTACAAGTGGGGAAACCAAGGCCCAGAGAGAGTACATGACTTGCCCCCACCCATATAAGTAGCAAATGCAAACCAGGATTTGAACCTAGGCCTTCTAGACTCCAAACTCAACACTTTTCCCACTGTACCATGATGCCTCCTCCATTGGGTTACCTCCAAGTTAGCACTTTTTAAATAAAAGGACTAAAGCTATGGGAGATGATGTTGTTAGAGAGGGAGGCAATATGAATTTATGTAGTGCTTTCTATGGTGCCAAGAACCATGCTGACCACTTTTAGAATATTGTCTCATTTGGTCCTCACAACAACCCTGTGAGGTAGGTACTATTATTATTTCGATTTTACAGTTAAGGAAACTAAGGCAGGCGGAGATTAAATGATCACATAGCTAATAAGTGCCTGAGGCTGAATTTTAACTCAAGTCTTCCTAATTCCAGGTCCAGGGCTCTCTCCACTATACTGATAGCTGCCACCTACTACTGCTGTTTTTACTACTACTACAACTACTACCACCACTACCACTACCACCACCATTATTCAAAGTTCAGAAAAGGAAAGTGACTTATCCAAGATCACATGGTTACTTTGATGGGTCCCTGTATGGGACGGTCTCTAGCCCCCTTGTTATCCTCTGGGCATGCTTTAGCATGCTTATGACTTCAGAGAGTTCTGACTAGAGTAGAGGAAAGTGTGGCCATGACATTCCTTCCTAGCATCTCCCAATTTTAGTGCCTTCTCTCTGTTAATTATTTCCTATTGATCCTGTATATAGTTTGTGCATCGTTGTTTATATGTTATCTCCATCTTAGATTATGAGCTCCTTGAGGGCAGGGACTGCCTTTGGCTCCTTTTGTACTATCTGTGCTTAGCACAGTGCCTGGCACATGACAGTACTTAATAAATGCCTATTGGCTGAATAATGCATTCTGGGAACAAAGAATGGTTAGTCACTAGAACAAGAGCCTTTATCCCATGCTCAAGGAAACAATTAATATAAGGAACACAGTCTGGGATGAGTGAGACTTGGGAAAATCTTATACTCTGTAATCTGTAGTGACCCACTTCCCACTTGGGAGCCTTTCAGCCCAATACCATCCACAAGTGGCTCAAGTGACCGAGTCACTGAGAAGGCAAATTTGTCCGTTTGTCTATAAGTAGCCCTTGAAACAGCCTTTTTGTAAAGTGGGTATCAATGACTTCATTTTAAATGGGAAGGTACCAAAACTTGGAGAGGCTAGTCTAAAGTCACACAGTAATTCAAAGGCAGAGCTAGTTCTAAACATAATATTCAGACATCCTCTCCTAATTGTACAGGTTTTCTGTTAGACTATATTAAAAGCTTCATTTTTCTACTGCTTTGAGGGAGAAGGAGACATAGATTCGAGTCAGTCTTGACAGTTTGTAAGGTTCTTTCCAGCTCCAGCATTCTAAGTTTTAAGGTTCTTTTCAGTCTAACATTCTGTGTTCTAAGGTCCCTCCCAGTCCTAATATTCTATGTTCTAAGGGTCCTTCCAACTCTGATGGTCTATATTCTAAGGATCCTTACAGTTAAAATATTCCATGTTCTAAGGTTCCTCCCAGTTCTAACATTCTACTTTCTAAGGGCCTTCCTAGCTCTAACACTCTGAGTTCTAAGGGCCCTTCCAGCTCTGACATTCTATGTTCCAAGGGCCCTTCTAGATCTGATATTCTATGTTTTAAGCACTGAGAGGCAGCCTGGTATGTTAGATACTGCCACCCCTGAACCTTATTTTTCCCATCAGTAATAATGCTTGTAATACCTATTTCATGGGACTTTTATAAGGAAAATACCTCACCTGGAGTAAAGGCTAGAGAAATGGTGCTAATTGGTAATCCCAGGAGGACAGCCGGGGAATATAGTGAGGGGAGTAGAGAGGAGTCCCTTCCCAATTATGAGCATTGCATTGGGTGTGGGGGGGAGTGGATGGGCTAGGACAGGAAGATAAGTTGGAGAGAGAGAAGGAGAAAGAGGAAAAGTAGGGTAAGATGGAGAAGGGGGAAAGAGAAGAAGGAGAAGGGAGAAGAGAGAGGGGAAAGGGAGAGCAAAAGGAGGAAAGGAAGGAGAAAGAGGAGAAAGAGAAGGAAAGGGAGGAGGAGAAGAAGGAGAGATGGAGAAGAGGGAAGCTGGTGGGAGTGGGGAAAGTTGATCTGGCATTGGCAGTAGCTGCCTGGTCTCAATTTACTCCTGAGGAGACTCCTAACAGCTCCAGTGAGGGCTGCACACACTTTCCTGAGGGCCTGGAAAGCGTTTATGGGATGATTTGTGACGAATACTTTCTTTGGAAAGGGATGGAGGAAAGAGTGTTACTAAGAGCCCTCTCTCCAAGTTCCCCTTGGCCAGCTTCCCCTGTTCCTTCTGGGTCCCGGGAGCCCTGGTCCTAGCAGCTGTTTGCTATTTCTGACACCTTGGGGCCTGTGCGGATATTTGGGTTTGAGGGAGGCAGGGCTGCTTGAGGTCAAGGGAAGGCATGTCTCTCCCTTTTGCATCCATCTCTCACCCTTCATCATCCCTCAGCCTCTCTCAGATGGCTATTGGTAAGAGCAGTTCCCTGGACTAGCCTAGATTTGTCCTCATCAGACAGTGAAATGTGGCAAGGCAGAGGTTAGAGAACTAGATTCTGGGCCTAGCATGGCTAACAGCTCATTGTTGAGTCCTTGGGTGAGTCACTTAATTTCCCTGAGGATTAGTTTCTACATTTATAAAATGAGAGTCATTGGAGGAAGTTTTTCCTTAAATAAAGCCTGCATCTGCCTCTTTGCAACTTCTGCTTAATGCTTCCCCTAGAGTCAAGAACAAACCTAAGCTGTCTTGCAAATGGCACCCATCATATCCCATCTAGGCTTTTCTTCCCAAGCTAACGTCCCCAGATCTTTTAGCCAGTCCTCAGAGCATCTGGTCTCAAGGCTCTTCACACTACTGAACATTCTCCCTTCTGATATGCTCTGGCTTGACAAACAATGCCTCTCCTAAAATGAGCACCTAGTAAGGAATAAAATGCTCTACATGTTTTCTGACCAGGGAAAAGTATGATAAAACTCTCACCTCTCAGTTTTAGAAATTATTGTTTGTCAACACAATCTAGAACTGATCCTTCCTCTGTTGATCTTCCCTCAAACACCCTCTACCACTCTCTCCACTCTGGCTCAAGGATTTCTTCCCATGGATATGTCTTTTTCTTACAGAATGCAACTCTGTTCTCCATCACTGAACATATTCTGTTCTTTTCCAATGCAACAAACAGTAAGCATTTCTTAAGCCCGTACTATGTGAGAGGCATTGTGTTAAGTGCTGGGAACACAAAGAAAAAAAAATGAAATGGGCCCTGCTCTCAAGAAACTTACATTTTAGAGTCATATGACTCTCATACCACAAAGCCTTGGGGATACTACAAGGTCAAAGTCACCTCCAGAGCTGGTCTAATCCATTGTGGGGCAGCTCAAATGTGATCTGACCAAAACAGAGGGCCAACAAGATTTTCATTTCCCTCTTTCTAGACATCATGCTTCTATTGATGCAAGCTACTTGAACATTGAATTCTCTCTTTTGGTTGTCACATCACCACCACCACCACCACCACCATCATCATCATCACCATGATCACCATCACCATGATTATCGTTATAATTATCCTCATCATCACCCCCACGACCATCATCATAATGATCACCATCATAATAATTATCACCATCATCATCATAATCACCACCATCATTGTCATCATCATCATCATCATCACCATCACCATCACCATGATCATCATCACCATGATCATCATTACAATTATCCTCATCATCACTATCACAATCCATCATCATAATTATCATCATCATCATAATCACCAACATCATTATCATCATCATCATAATTATCACCACAATCATCACAATCACCATCACCATAATTATCATCACCATCATCACAATCACCATCATCACAATCACCATCATCACCATCACCATCACCATGATCACCATCACCAGTATCATCACCACCATCATCGTAATTATCATCATCATCACCTCCACCATCATCATCATCACCATGATTATCATCCACCATGATCATCATTATAATCATCATCACCATCATCACCATCATAATCACCATAATCATCAATGATCAATCAACATCACAATCATCATATTCATCATCATAGTTAGTATTCATATGGCTCTTTAAGGTTTGCTAAGTGCTTTACAGACATCTTATTTGACCCTCACACCAGCCCTGACAGGTAGGCGATGTTATTATTCCCATTTTACAGAGGAGGAAACTGAGACAGCTAACTGACTTGCCCAGGATCTTACAGCCAGGAAGTGTTTGAGGTCAAATTCAAACTCAGGTCTTCCTGGTTCCAGGTTCAATACTTTATCCACTACACCACCAACCTGTCTCATATTGAGAAGTAATATGATATGAGGGGAAAATGCTCTGCAAATCCGAGAATGCTATAAAAATGTCAGCTGTTATTACTGACTCATTTTGAGTCTGCAAGAAGCCTGGCCTTTTTCATATGACCTGTTACCTCTCTACATCTCTTCCACACTTGAGCAATGACTCTGGGTATGTTAGAGGCAGCTGGGGGGATAGTGGATAAGAGTGCTGCCTTTGGGTTCAGGAAGACCAGAGTTTGAATCCTGCCTCAAATGCTTATGAGCTATGTGACCCTAGCTGAGTAACTTAGCCTCTCTCATCCTCAGTTTCCTCATTTGTGAAATGGAGATAATAGCAGCATGTACCTTTCAGAATTGTTGAGAATCAAATGAGATAACATATGTGAGAGATTTGCAAGCCTTAAAATGCTTCAAAAATGCTAGACTAGTTATTATTGCTATGATTAGATTGAGAAGAGGGAGGAAGAAATTCCAAAGGGCATATGCAATGAGATATAATGACATAGGCTGATAAATTCACTATATAATTTGCCTATTTACCTAATGGGTGGTGAAGGCTGAAAATGACCCAGTTTGTAAGAGGACTTTGCATCATAGTGGGGCAATACCACTCAAAGTAATGAATCTATAATTGTTTACTTTTAGGTAGGGAAAAATCTTATCTTCTCACAGATGAGGAAACTGAGGAACAGAAAGATAAGTAACTTGCCTAGAGTTACATAGCTAGTAAGTGTCTGAGTCAGAATTTTAACCAAGGTTTTCCTGCCTCCCAGAC
The DNA here is from genome assembly GCA_011680675.1 of Gymnobelideus leadbeateri. Lineage (NCBI taxonomy): Eukaryota > Metazoa > Chordata > Mammalia > Diprotodontia > Petauridae > Gymnobelideus > Gymnobelideus leadbeateri. The sequence goes on from WOXC01006168.1 coordinate 715,558, forward strand.
TGGTGCCCTTAGGGAATAAGGAAGAGAATAGTCTGGCTAGCGTCTAGGAACTCTGGAGGAAAGTGATGGGAGCTAAGTATGGAAAGCCTTACTTTGGGAGCTGGACTTTTAAGATTCTTGTATATCAGGAAAAATCTAGGTAACACCCATAGGACACAGAGAAATCTGTCCTCAAACACTTCCTAACTGTGTGACCCTGGGCAAGTCCCTTAACCTCTCTTAGGCTCAATTTCTTCATCTGTAAAATGGGGATAATGACAGCTTCTACCTCCCAGGGTTATTGAAATAATATTTATAAAATGTTTAGCACAACATCTGGCACATAATAAGTGCTATGCAAACATTCGCTTTCTATATCACCATCAATTATTATTGTTGTTATTAATTTGAATTTAAGCCCATGGCCAGTTGGGTATCACTGAAGGTTCAAAGATAAGAGAGGGGAGTAATAGTGTAGTTACATCCAGAGGAAGGAGACAGCCCCATGGATGGTAGGTATAGGATGACTGCCATAGCACTTAGCCCTGGAACATTCTGAAGGCAACATTCATTTATACATCCAACAAACAATTTTATATATTTACCTATTTACTTATCAATTATTTATATATCCAACAGGCTGCCTACTGTATGCAGGGTCCTGTGATATAGCTATCACAGTTTAAATAAGATATGATTCATGCACTTATGAAGCCTAGTCTAACAGGGGATAAGACAGACACAGAAAACTATTATACACAATTTTACTATATTCAAACAGAACTCTCCAAGAACAATAAAATAAATAGCAGAATCATAAACTCTCAGGACTGGCAGAAACCTCAGAGGGCATCTACCGATAAATACTCCCTGAATGGGGATCCTTTCTGAGACACAACCCAAACAATTGCTCACCCAAGCTCTGCTTGAAGACTGCCAATGATGGAGAAGCTGCAATTTCTCCAGGCAGCCTCCTCCACTTCTGGGTGTCCCTGACCAGGGGTGTGCTTGTAAATATTTAACAACTGTTTCTTCAGAAACATACCACAAACTTTCAAGTTTAATCTATGTTATCATTAACGTTTTTTCCATTCCTAAATCCAGACAATCAATAAATCAAGCCCTGATTTGTAGTTTGCCAATTTCTGAAGTATAAATGCTCAGATCTGAAAGTATAAAAATCAGCTCTCAAGAACCAGTGGGGGCTGTCCCCAGCATACCCTTACCAGTAACAAGAAGTTTATTCTACCTTTGAGCCTATATCTCTGAAACTCTCTCCTGCCCCCACCCTCCTTTTTTCTAGTTCTGCCTCTTAGGTTCAAATAGACCAAGAAGTCAATGTGACACAATAAGAAAGATCATTGCCTCTCAAGTGTGAGGACCTGGGTTCAAATCCTGCCTGACACTAGCTATGTGACCTTGGGCAAACTACTTCACCTCATTTCCCACCAGCTTCACTCCTACAACTTGGACTCTACTATTGTCAAGGTCCCAGGAAAACTCTTCACCACCACATCCATCGTCCTTTGAGATCGAATCAGCTTTGGTACCCAAAATTCCTCAGTACCCTCAATACCCTCTTCCCCCTGGATTGGAGGATCAAGCAAAGAACTCCTCCTAAAGCCTCCATTTAAAGAGGTCTAACTTCACTCCCCTTTTTAGTTTTCTTTTGCATGGGGTCTGAGGGCAGGAATTGTTTTCCTTTTCCTTATTTATATCTTCACCTCATCCCACCCCTCACTCACTCCAGATTTAGCATAGTACTTGGCATACACAAAGTAGATGCTTAATAATGTTTATTGACTATTGACCTTCCTTAGCATCCATTTCTTCAACTATAACAACCAGCATCACAACAAAAATATTCATAAACACTTAAAAGATTGAAAAGTACATTATATGTTTATCACATTTTAGCCTCACAACACCCCTGTGACATAGGTATTATGATTACCTCTACTTTACAGATGAGGAAACTGAGGCTGAGAGAGATTAAACCCAGAGTCACACAGCTAGAGTCTGAGGCAGATTTCAAAGTCATGTCTTTCATCGTTCTATCCACTGCACCACCTAGCAGCCTGGAAGAAAGTAATAGTGAGTTATGTTGCGCCAACTCTGTCTTCGGCCCTGTACTGAGCACTTCACAATTTTTATCTCATTGATGCTCACTCCTGGGAGGTAGGTGCTATTATTATTCTCATTTTATAGATGAGGAAACTGAGACAAATATAGGTTAAATGATTTGCCCAAGGTCACACAGCTAAGTGTCTGAGGCTGGATTTGAGCTCAGGTCTTTCTGACTTCAAGCCCAGGGTTGTATCCGCTGCACCACCCAGCTCCCAGCTGCCTAGAAATGAGGGGATTCAGCTCTAACTCTGTGAAAACATAAAAGTCTTATCCCTCTTCCACTTGTTACTGACGGCCAATTGTCAGAACCAAGGCTTTGTCCAATGCTTTTTCCATGATGATACACAAAGTCACAGTCTAGTCAGTGGCCATGCCTACACTTGACTCTCATCTCTTCTGGTTCTGACTCCCAGGCTCCCCTCACCACCCCCTACCCCACATGCACTTTGGTAGGCTTGGGTTGGCAGCTCTATGCCTTTACCACGTTGGGATCATCCAAGCCTGGGTGACTGACTACCAGGGAGTTGAGGGTTAAAGCCAAGGAATGCCAAGCACTGAAGTCAGTTAATCTGGAATGGAAGCCTGACCTTGGTCCTCCCAGGAGGAACAGGCTCTCTTGCCTTGCCTTGCCCTCCCTGAAAAATCAGAAATACTCTGCTCCTATTCATCTTTGGGGTAAAGCTTCAAAACAAAAGAGGGCCTTGATGACTAACACCTGTCACCTGGATTTAGCAAAGCTAGAAGAGAAGTATCCCCACCACACACACACACTCAAATTTCCTCTACTCCCCCAGTGTCAAGGTAGCCAGGCAGAAGCTAACTCCTGGGAAGAACAAGGAGCAAGGAAGGAAGGCCTTAAGCCCCTGAATTCCTCATTGGAATTCTAAGCAGGCCTGCTCCTAAAGAACCAGGACTAGAAAGGAGGAGACCTGGGTTCGTATCCCGGCTCCCACACTGACTTATTATTACGTAACCACAGACCAGTGGTTACTCTTCTTCCCTAGGATTCAGTTCCCCTGTCTATAAAATGGGGATAACAATAACTCAGTTTGATCTCTATATAACTTACTTTGTGGCTTATAAAATCCCATCCATGGTTTTCTCTGCAATCCTCACAATGGCCCTGGAAGAGAGGGTAACTTAACAGTGAGTGAATAACTACAGATTTAGTGCTGAAATGGACCTTAGACCAAGCTATCAAGGCCAACCCCTCATTTTACAGATGAGGAAACTAAGGCAGACAGAGCTTAAGTGATTTTCTACTAGGTTGTCTGAAACAGAATATTTGGGGGGGTGAGGCAATAGGGGTTAAGTGACTTGCCCAGGGTCACACAGTAAGTGTCAAGTGTTTGAAGCCAAATTTGAACTCAGGTCCTCCTGACTCCAGGGATGGTGCTCTATTTGCTATGCCACCTAGCAGCCCCAAGAAGTAGAACTGGAATCCAAGCCTTTCCTACTTCAAGTCCAGCGCTGACCAATCCTGGGTCTTCTCATTACAAGCTAGCACTCTCTCCACTACCCTGTGACTGCTTCTTATCCTTGCTTCATGTTCCAGGGTTTGGGGTTTGTGTGTTTTTTTTTCCTTTTCCAGGTCTAACATTCTAAGCTCCATGTGTTAAGGTCCCTCTTATCCTCCATCCCAGCCCTGTCACTCTGTGTTCTAAGTCCCATATTTCAGAATTCTATAAGTTTGTGAGCTATTCATTAGACCTCAGAGGCAGGGGGAGGGGGCCTGCTCTAGGGACAGCTTGCACAAGGTCACATTAGCTAGTAGGTGCATAACCATCATCCTGGGGAGAAGCTGGGGCTTCCACCCAGGCATCCTGACTCCCAGGCCAATAGTCTTTCTCCCTCCTGTGCAGACCTCAGAACTTACTGTGGAAATAGAGAAAGATGTTGAATATAAAGATATCAGGGTAGTATTCACTGCTCTGTGAATGTAAGGAATTAATAAGAATCACGATAACAATAGCAATATTAATAATAATGATAGCATTTATTACTATTTTAAGGCTTCCAAGGAGGTGCTTTGATTATATTCTCCCATTTGATCCAAACCCTGTGAGGTTGGGTCATTTATTATCCTCAGTTAGTAAGTATCCAAGGCAGAATTTGAATTCAGGTTTTCCTGATATCAAGTCCACCATTCTAATCACTGCTCCATCTGGCTGCTAAAATAAATAGCCGCCTTCTCTTGCCTTAATCACAGTGTCCTGACCTAAAGATCCATTGTGTCTGACATAGAATGAGGAAGAGGAGGAGGAAGAGAGAGAGAGAGAGAGAGAGAGAGAGAGAGAGAGAAGGAAAGAAAGGGGGGAGATTGATAGGTAGATAGATAGATTGATTCAGTGCTAGGGGAGTTAGTCTTGCATTTACCTACTGTGGGTCAGTTAGGCCGAAGATGGGGACCACCCATCATGCTCGTGTTGGAACAGGTCTCTGGCAAGGTCCATATAGGGCTAATCCTGCCTGCCCAAGACTGAGAGATTCTATTTCAAAGAATATTCTTGCTTGGCAGACTTTCGTAGTTCTGGGTCAGAGATTTCCCCCCCCCACCCCCTATTATTCTGGCTCATGAGGGAGATCATAGGAGGAACAGAGGAGAGTGGAGAAAGGTTCTGTCAGCTAATTGTGTGCCCTTGGCTGGGTCCATTTCCTGGAGATGGATCTCCATTTGTTAGCTTGTAAGATGGACGTAATAATTGCTACTGTGGCTCCCTCATAGAGTGTCTATGAGCATCTATCGGGAAAAGACTATGAAAGTACTGTGTAGACTGGTAAGTGCGGTCAGAGATGTACACTGGGCATAGAGCATCACAGATTTAGAGTTTGAAGGGACCTTGGGAGCCATCTGGTCCAACTCCTCATTTCTTCAGATGAAGGAATTGAGGTCCCAGAAGGGTTGAGTGATTTTCCTAAGGTCCCACAGGAAGTAAGTGATCTAGCCAGTCAATGACCCCAGGTCCTCTAACTGAATCTGACTGTTGACTCTCCACTGTACCATAGCAACTTGCTTCGTGATTCCAGACAAGTCACTCCTATAGCCTCAGTGTCCTTATCTACAAAATGGGGATAACCATGATTATACCTTTTCCCAAACAAAATTATTGTAAGGAAAGAAAACTCATTGTCAGCACTCAAACTCTATAGACAGGGGGTTTCTTATTATTATGATGATTATCACTTCTGTTACTAGCAAGGTCAGCTTGAGGGTAGGGGACCAGAATGGAATTCTTTAATGACCACTCAGTGCCAACATTAGGGAAGAATAAAATAAAGTGGTTGGATTCGATGATTGCCACAGTCCCTTTTGGCTAAAATGTTCTATGTTCTATGTTCTATGTTCCAAAGATCCTTTCAGCTCAAATATCCTATTTCTCTGGTCTGTGGAAGTGTATCTCTTTCCAAGGAGATTGGATTTCACTCCAACTCCTGTGCTGGTGGCCGATGACAGCTGAGATCTTTCAACTTGTTACTTGTGGCTCCTGTTTCATTTGCCTTTTCCCTTTTGGGTTTTCAACACCCAGGTGGGGGGGGGGGGCAGCAACAGCTAGCCATAACTATTAAGAGCCACACAACCTGGGAAGGATGGAGACTCATTGACCAGGCAAAGCAAAGAATGGTGGTTGAAAGAATGGAGAAAACATTGGCAAAGGTCAATCCCATCCATTTGCAAAAGACCTAGGGAGTCTCAGATGATTGAGGCCAAGGAAAAAGTAGAGAGGAAGCAGAGAGGGAAAGGGGAAGGGAACTGTGACCCAATTCTATGACATACGTGATTTATAACTGGCCAGGACAGAGGTGTATAGAACATGGAATGTCACACAATGGAGAGAATTTGGAATACAGAATGCCAGAGCATTCTTAGAACTTAGAACACAAAATGTTAGAGGTAAGCAGGACCTTGGAACATAGAATGTCAAAGATCTGGGAGGGCCCTTAGAACACAGAATGTCAGAGCTGGGAAGGCCCTTAGAACACAGGATGTCAGAGGTGGTAGGGCCCTTAGAACACAGGATGTCAGAGCTGGAATGGACCTTGGAACACAGAATGTCAAAGCTCAGAGGAGCCTTAGAACACCGTCAAAGCTGGGCAGGGTCTTAGAACACAGACTGTCAGAACTAGGAGGGCCCTTAGCAACACGGAATGTCAAAACTGAGCAGAGGCTTAGAACACAGAATGTCAGAACTGGGACTCTATAGACAATCTAGTTCAGCCACATTATTTTATAGATTAGGAAACTGAGACCCAAAAATCTGTCAGAACTTGCTCAGGGACACACAACATTGATGCTTACCCCAAGGATCCCCAGTGGTTACTTAGAGTTTCCCTAGCCAGTGTTGATATAAAGTGACTTGGTCGATTTCTTAAAGGTGGGATGGAGAAGGAAGTCCCTCTACAAGGATAAGAAGGAAGGCACTATCTCCCAAAGCAGCCCTTTGCTCCTGGTCTTGTCTTCTGGAGTCTGGCCGAATAACCCATTTTGCCCCGTTTCTCCCCGATGGTTTTCCACATCTTTGAAGGAAGAGATTGTGCTGTTCCTAAATATTTTCTTCTCTAGGATGAACAACCCTTGCTGCTTTAACACCTCCTCCTCTGACATAGTTTGAAGGGTTCTCTCCATCCCTTCTCCACTAGACAAACCCCAGCATATCCATGTCCTTCCTAAAATGTAGCCAAAGAACTGGATACAATATTCTAAACGTTGTCTGACCAGGGCAGCAGACTGTCACCTCTCTTACTCTGGACTCAGTCTCTCAAAAAAAAAAAGTGTGTGTGTGTGTGTGTGTGTGTGTGTGTGTGTGTGTGTGTGTGTGTGTGTGTGTATCCCTTAATGAGGAGAAGAAGGTGAAGAGAAATGGAAGAGAGAGGAAAGAGAGACAGAGAGGAGAGATAGAGAGAGAGAGAAAAAGACAGTTACAGAGAGAGACAAAGACACAGAGTCAGACAGACACACAGCAAGAGATAGATACAGAGAGTTAAAGAGACACAGAGATAGAGAGGCAGAAATGGACAGAAAGACTGAGACAGAAAAAGAGAGACAAAGAGAAAATGTGACTGACAGAGAAGCAGTAAGACAAAGACAGACAGAGAAAGACAAAGGCAGGGGCAGAGACAGAGACAACTAGACAGAGCCAGAGGAAGCAACATCATTGTACTCCGACAGCTGAAACCTCTGAGTTGAGCGCCCACCATGCCAAGCAAGAATAACTAGGTAAAACAGAACTGTCTCCAAGGCCTCCAGCCCACCACAGTTAGCTGACCTCTTGCCTGGCCTAAGCTCTCCCCCAGTGGCCTCCATGGAACATCAGGCCCTGTCTCTGTTACCTCCAACACCTAGGATCTGAGGGAACCCGTCTTTCCTTTCCCCCTAGGTTTGGTAGCATTTGCCCTTGACACCAGAATCACTAGAAAATCACTTTACCTCCCCAGGTCTTATCTGAGTTCCAATGGAACATCCTTGGAAATCAAGTCTATCTCCCCTCCCAGACCAGGGGCCTCCTGAGGAGAAGGTGATGTCACACACTACCCCTTCTCCCCCCTGTAACTGGAGCCTCCCTGAAGGCAGGGAGCCTTTGCTGGCCCAGTTGGTCTAGAAGGCAGCTCTGTCTTGCTCCAAACACTTACTTTATCAACTGATGCAAAATATTACTGCCTCCATTTGTCATTTGTGCTGCAATGATCCTAGCTTTGGAATGAGGACTTGTAAAGTTCAAGTTCCTTTGGCACCTACTTGTTTAGGATCTTGGACAAGGCACTTCCCCTCTTTGCGCCTCAGTTTCCTCATTTGTAAAGTGTATCTGAATAGTTATCTGCACTATGGACCTCTCAGGGTTGTTATGAGGGTCAAATGAGTTTCAACAATTCAACAAATTCAGTTCCACACAAAAACACTGATTAAGACTTAGTCTTTGCAGAGAGTCCCAAAGTCACCTCTGGGGGAGATACAAAATTAGCATAAGATATGGCCCCTGACATAAACAATAATGCGCCATTGGTGAAGCTGTGAATTAACTAGTCCAGCCATTCTGGAAAGCAATTTGGAACCAACTATACCCCCCACATCACTAAAATGTGCATACCCTTTGGGTCAGTCATATTGTTAACTAGGCCTATTACTCTTGTGAGATCAAAGAAAGAAGAAAGGGATCCACAAATATGAAAGTATTTACAACAGTTCCTTTTGTATTATCCTAGAAACAAAGAGAGTGGCCACCTATGTAATGGAATATTATGAGACCCTAAGAAGTGATGAACTGAAGAATTTCAGAAGAAGCTGGGAAGACCTCTATGATCTGATGCAAAGTAAAGTGAGTACAGTCAGAACAATTTATAAAACAACAATATTTAAAAGGATAACTTTTGAAAGCCTTGAGAATTCTGATCTACCCAATGATAAACTATGAAAACTGAAGATGAAACACATCACTCATCTTCTGCCAGAGAAATGATCAACTTAAAATGCAAACAGAGACATACATTATTTTGGGAGATAGCCAATGTAGGAATTGGGGGGGTGGGAGGTGAGGCTACACATGTCTGCAATAAGGGTTTTTTTCATTTTTTAATAATTCCATGGGGAAGGGAAGTAAAGGGGAGAGATTATAAATGCTAATAAAAATTTAGATATATATTAAAAATAAATTAATTAAAATTTTAAAAACACATATTAGAACCAACAAATGAAAAAAGATATAGCCCCTGCCTTCACAGAGCTCACAATCTAACAGAAGGATAAGACTTAAGACCAGATGCTGGAGGCTGATCATGAGAGTTTGCCAATCAGCCTGATGAGTTTCCAGTGGGATGAGACTTTGTTAGATTAGATTAGATTGGATTTCATCAATTTTGGTTGGATGATTGGTTGACTTAGAGCCATCCCTTTGTGCTGGTCTATTAAGAAGGGGGTCAGTTTCCAAGCCTCCTTTTTTGCCTATTCCCCCATTTGGGTGGACAGACCAGAGGGCAGCTGAGCTAGAGAAGACTTGGGTCCCTGGGGGTGGTGGGGTGGTAGGGGAAGCTGCCTGAGAACTAGTAATGGCAGCCTTGGGGAAGAGGCACCTTGGTGATGTCTGTGCCATAGCCCATTAGATCCTAAGTTCTTGAAGTTTAGCTTCCTTATTAGAAGCAGACAATTTCCAGGGCCAGTAATGAGATCTTGGAAAAGTTCTGGAATCCAGTCTCTTAGTATGAGAAGGGAAAGTTGTTGCATAGTGCCAGTCTGGGAGTAGAGGAAGGTGCCTCTCTAGCAAGTCCATTGACTGCCCAGGGGTATCCAAGGATAGATTTCAGAGGGTTGGTGAACTTGGATGAAAAAAATGCACTTCTTTATTTCCATATAATTGGTTTCCTTGGTCATCCCATTTATTTTATGTTATGCATTTAAAACTTGATTCTGAGAATGGGTCCAAAAGCTTCATCAGACAAAGGGGTTCAAGATAGAAAAAGGGGAGACTCCCTGAGCTCTTCCATTCTAGCCTCCATATTTTAAGAAGGACATTGATAAGGTGGATAGTGTCCAGATGAGGATAAATGGGATACTGAGGGTCCTGGAAGCCACGACTCCATTCATGCAGTGAAATATCACATTGGCTTTTTTGGCTGCTGCCTAACACTGCAGACTCATATTGAGTGTTTGGTCCACTAACACTGTCAGATCTTACTTATGTGTAACCACATCTCCTTGAGATTATACCTTGAAGTGTTTTTTTTTTTTTTTAATTCAAATACAAGACTATCTATCTAGGACCCAAATAACATCACTATGTTGGCGCCAAAGTACAGCGTGTCCCACTGTGGCTGATCAGATCAATACAAGCTAGGGAGGCTCTTTTGCAGGTCGGGCACAAATAGTTCATGTGAACATCTGGGGTGATGTCTAAATCTGTGCATCTCACATTTCTTCTGAGCTAACGCAATTCTGTTTTGCTCATAGAGCACAGCGCCTTCTTTGATATGGACCTGCCATGCTGGGTGGGCCTGTGCCACTGCCTCCCATGTCTCACAATCAATTCCAAAGTTCATCAGACAGACCTTGAGAGTACCTGACCTTCACATGAACACTTGCTTTGAGTGAGTTCTCTGTAAAATAGTCTTTTAGGCAAATGTACAAACAAATAAAAACATACAAATGTGCATTCAAACAAGGTGGCCAGCCCATCCGAATTGTGCTCTCTGCAGTACGGTTTAGCAGTTCAACTCAAGACAGACCTCAGTGTCTGGTACCTTATCCTACCAGATGATTTTCAGAATCTTCTTACAACAATTCAAATGGAATCAATACAGTTTTCTGGCAAGGAGCTGGTATACTGTCTAGATTTCAGAGGCATACAACAAGGAGGTCAACATCATGGCTCTGTAGACCTTCAGTTTGGTAGTCAGTCTAATACCCCTTCTCTCCCACACTTTCTTTCAGAGCCTCCCAAACACTGAGCCAGTTCTGGCAATGCATCTATGTGGACATCCGTGGAAAGTATACTGCCAAGGTAAGTGAACCTATCCATAGCATTCAATATTTATCCATTTGCTGTACCAATGGTTTCATATGTGTGTATATATGTTTATGTATGTGTTTCTTCTTATTTAATAGCGATAAGGGACAAGTAGTGGGTAGATAGCTGGCCTTTTAGCCAAGAAGAAATAGGTTTAAATTCTACCTTTGACAGAGGCTGGTTGCATGAATCAAAGCAGGTCCCTCACCTTCTCAGGGCTCTAAGTAACTCTATAGGAAGGTAAGTTGCTGCCCTACATTGACAGAGGGAATTTCCTCACCTGGAAGTCTCCAATATGAATGAAACTGCAGTCCAATCCCAATATCCAACTTCCACATATAACCCGATGCTCTGTTAAAAACTTGTGCAATACTGCCTTGATTATGTAGTCTGTTAACTATTCCTCCCAACAACTTCCAGTGCTCCACAGATTAGACAGGCCTACCACCCATGCCTTCATGAAAGTCACTGACAAAATTCTTCAACAGCAGAATACTGAGTACAGATCCGTAGGACTCTCCATAGGACCGTCCTCCCAAGCAGACATAGCACCATGATCTGGAACCATAGAACTAGACCATGGTTCTGGTCATTCAGCCAGTGTCAAGAATCATCTTGAATTATACTTTCATATCTTCATCTCAATAAGGTGAGAGACTTTATCAAATGTTTTACTACATCTATGTACACTAGATCCACAGCGTTCCTTTGATCTCCCAAGTTAGTGGATGATGTCAGAAAAATAAATTGGCTCAGCCCTATAAGACATATTCTTGATGAAGCTATTTGTAGTTGGCAGTTATGGCCCTGGAAAGGGCTATGAAAAAAGACAAGATGCACCAGAGCCAGAGACAGATTTCAGTTCAATATAAAGAAGAACCTTCAAAAAACTAGAGCTTTCCCCACAGTGGAATGGGTGACCTTCAGAGGTAGGGAGCTACCCACCACTGGCAGTGTCTCAGTAAAGGCTGACTAACCCACTATGAGGGAGTCTAGAGAGGAGATTTCTACATTGGGTGGGATGCCTTCTAAAGTGCCCTTCAGGGGCAACTAGGTGGTACAGTGGATAGAGCACCAGTCCTGAAGTCAGGAAAACCTGAGTTCAAATCTGGCCTCAGACACTTACTAGCTATATGACCCTGGGCAAGTCACTTAACCACTTAATCAAATGAGATTGCCTCCCTCAAATAATAAATAAATGAAAAATAAAGTGCCCTCCAGTTTGGAGGCACTATTATTCCAAATGTTACCCCTGGTCCCCAGACATGGGGATTTCATTGCCCAGTTATAGGATAAACTGTGATCCCTGTATGTCAGTGTAATGGAGTTTGGCCCTTGCTCACCATGTTACATTAGCAATCTTCTCATCCTTAAAGCTCAACTCTAATGCCACCTTCTGTAGGGATCCTTTCTGATCTCTACCCTCTACCCTCCCCCATAAGCCATCTATCTCTTATAATCTAATCTCATTATCTTTGTTTATCCTCATTGGTCCTTATTACAACCTATTCTGTATATTGTAGTTATGGTTGTGCATATCCTATCCCCCAGATCAAGCGTTCTTACCCTTCTGTGTATCATAGACCCCTTTGGCAAGTCTGGGGAAGCCTATGAGCCCCTTCTCAAAATCATGTTCTTAAATGCAGAAAATAAAATAAACACATAGGATTAGGAAGGAAACCAATCATAGTGAAATGTAATTTTAAAAACATTAAAAAAAACACCAAATTCATGGACCCCCGGTTAAGAACCCTTGGACTAGAGAGACTCTGAGAACAGAAAATGTGCTTTATTCATCTGTTTCCCTCCCTCCCCCTCCAACATGGTAGGCATTAGAAACGTTTGTTGAATGATTCAGTAAACAAATTATCAAAGTACATCTTGGTTCAGACTGGGCCTCAGTTTCCCCATCTATAAAATGAGGAGGCTGGCCTTAATGACCTCTAATCTCCTTCCAGCCCGAATTCAAGGGCCTCCTGAGATGCCTGAAAATTTAAACAGTGTGGGACTTAGCCAGGCGTGCCCTGGTTGGTGTTTCCTTGGTGGTCAGGCCTCACCCAGCCAAACCCAACCCTGCCCAGGACATGGGATGAACTCACAGTCTGATGTGGCTTGGCCCTGCCAGGAATTTTCCTTTGAACCCAATTAAAACCAAACGACATTTTCCTCCCCATCCTTGGAATAGAAGCTGGAGAGGAAAAGTTGCATCTTAATCCCCCCACCATGCCCACAAGATTGCCACCCTCTTCCTAGCTGGGATGGATAAAACCCAAAGTGACAAACATGGAAGGGGCTTAGAATCCAGGGCAAAGAATGGGGATCAAATGAGATAACCCACTTAGTGAAAAACCCTAAAGCACCATATAAATATCAGTTATCACCATCATCATCTTTATATTTAAAAGACAACATAGGATGTAGAATATTAGAATATAGAATGTCAGCTAGAAGCATCCTTAGAGACCATCTAGTCCAATTCTGAGAGACCTTTGGGCAAAGTCATAGACCCAGTTAGTCAAAGAACCAAGATAGGATCTTGGCACTCCTGTCCCCTGGGTTTAGATCCACAGAAAATTGGTTCTTGGCAAATATTCATCTACTTGACTTGATTTTGAGCTCAAGGTCAGAAGACAATGTTCCTGGGCAGAGATGAAAACAGCAAATGGGAGGAATTGTCCCTTGAGTAAGGGGGGAGGAAGGAATGAAGTTTTCCCATTTAGTCCCCAGTTACCTGCTCTCTTCATAACTACCCCACTCTATCCCTCAGCTATGCTCTTGCCTATACAGGGTCCCTGGGTATTTGTACAATCTTTGATTTAAAGAATTTTATAGTCATAAAATCTTAAAATTAGATAATTTAATGACAACTATCATAGAATCATAGAGCAGGGCAATACTTTCTTAGACCAAGAAGGGACATCAAGACCATCATCTGGGTGGCATAATGTATAGAGTACTGGACTTGAAGTCAGGAGGACCTGAGCTCAAAGCCTGCTTCAGAATCTTACTAGCTGTATGACTCTAGGCAAGTCATTTAATCTGGCTGCCTCAGTTTCCTCATCTGTAAAATTTAGATAATAATAGCACTTACCTCCCAGGATTGTTGTGAGAATCAAACAAGATGTCATTTGTAAAGCTCTTTGCAAAATTTAAGTGCTAGTTATTATTATTAATTCTAATTATCTGACCTAGCATTATTCCCTCAGATAGGGAAAGTATTATTATCCCCATTTATAGATGGAGAAAATGAGATTCAGAGATGTTCATCAAAATATTCCAGACTATATAGCAAGTAAGTGATTGAGGAACTAGGACTTAAGGGCTGCCACTCCGTGAGGGCCTCCTTTTTCTTCTCATATTCTTAGCATTTCATTGATTTCTTCTCTAATTAGGATCACAGGTTCAGAAACTTAGGGTTGTAGGAGATTTTAGAGATCCAATTTCATTTTACAGAGAAGGAAACTGAGGCCCAGAGATTGAAACAAGCCCTCCAGGTCACAAGGGTCCTATCCCATTGGTGCAGGGGTTCTTAACCTGAGATCCATGAACTTTTTAAAAAATATTTTTTAATAGCCATTTCAATATGATTGGTTCCCTTTGTAATCCTGCATATGTTGTGTCATGCATTTAAATGCATTATTCCAAGAAGGGGTCCCTAGACATCCCAGACTGCCCAAGGGGTCCTGTGATAGACAAAAGGATAAGAGCCCTGTACTAGTGTGCTCTCTCAGCATTCCATTTTTCCCTTGCTTGGTTACATATCATTGAATGGGAGGTCAAGGGTGAGAGGAGGAAGCTCTTGCTGGAACATCAAAGTCCCAAAGTCCCAAGCAAACTTTCTAGTCCCTCTCACCGTGGGTGGTCCCCAGGAGAATGCCACTGTGGGGGTAGGGGAAAGGGAGCCCAGGGTCAAGGAGGCAGCTTGGATCAGATTGCCCAGAATGGAAACAAACTCCAACCCCAAACTCCAAATCCAAACAGAAGAGGGGAATGAATTAACCAAGTGTACCTAGTAATAGGTCCTTGAATTCCTGAGGGAATTCCGGGAACTGGTGGAGGGAGGGGAAATGTGACTTAACTCAGTGTCCTGAAGACTAACAAGGCAGTGAGTGTGAGTTATCTATTTTGGGACCTTGCATTAAGAACAGGTCTCCCTCTGAGAACATGGGAGGGGCTGAGCTTCTATTCCCATATCTAGTGAGCAGCCTCTCAGAAGAGGGTCTGTGGTTCTATGAATCTTCGATTCCGTGGTTCTGGACAATATCTTATCAGGTGACTGAGAGACAATGCAGTAGAATGGACCAATCTGGGGGGCAAGAAGCTCTGTCTGGGTTCTGGTTCAACTGACTTGATGTGTAATTTGGGGCAAGCCCCTCTGCCTCATCTGTTAAATGAGGAGTCTGAACCAGATGGTCTCCAAGGCCCCATTCAGTCTTATGAACTCTGGGGTTCTATGAGCCCAAGGGGCTTTAGATGGAATCTGAAGCTTCAGGCAGGCTTCTCAGAAGCCATCACCTTCCCCAGGAGTTTAAGGTTTGGCTTTCCAGCTGTCCCAAGCCTCGGAATTACAAATTGCATCCTAACAAGGAGTGAAATCAAAATTTGGGCCAAATACTTTTCCGGGACAATTTCATGCAAAATAATTCCAAGGCATCCACCCTCCCTGAGACATGGGAAGGACAAAGGGGCCAGAAATCAAATCCATCTCGAAATAAGGAAGGGCAGATAATGCATGCAACGGATGACTGGAAATATAAATCAGGGCTTTTATAGGAATGGGAGTCAAGCCAGGAGGCTGAGAGGTGTCTGGGTCTCCCCAGGCACCATCCAAAGGGATTACTTCTGTGATTGAATCCAGGTCCTCTCACCTTCTTAGGCACCGACCGAGGGGAGTCTAAGCGTTGTTCACACCAGGCCCCACCTGGCCTACTCCTTGCTGGCCAATGTTCCCTTGGTTGGACCTGGGCCAGTGGAAGTGCTCACAGAGGGTTGGTGCATGTGTTCCAGATCATTGTAGAATCTTGGAATCAGAGAATCCTAAGATTACAGAGGCAAAGAAGCTTAGAACTATGGAATCTCTGAACCATAGAACCTTAACAACTTAGAATCTCAAAATTCTAGAAGCATTGACTCTTAGGCTTATGCATTTGCAAAGTCCCAGAGGCATGGAATCTTAGAATCATGGAACCAAGAAATTTTAGAATCACAGAATCATACAATGAAGGAATTTTAGATTCATAGGATTTGGGAATCTATGGAGCAGAACTAGGGAATTTTAGTATCATAGAAGTATAGAACCATGGAATATTATAATCATGGAATCAAAGAACCATGCAACCACAGATAAATGGAATTGGGGGGAGGGGAGGCTTTCAGGGTTAAGTGACTTGCCCAGGGTCACACAGCTAGCAAGTGTGTAAGGCCAGATTTGAAATCAGGTCCTCCTGATTGTAAGGCTGTTACTCTATCTACTACATCACCTAGATGCCCCAGAGAAGCAGAATTTTAGAAGCACAAAACCATGGGATCTTGGGAAAAAAGGAATCACAGAGCCAAAGAACTATGAAATACTATAGAACTATTAAAATTCACAGGATTATGAAATGTCATTCATATTCTCTAAGAACTGCAGAATTTTAGAATCACAGAATCATAGAACCAGAGAATCTTAAATTCCTAGAACCAACAAAAACCATGGAACCATAGAATCCTAGAATGGCAGAACCTCTGAATCTTATAGACATAGAATCATAGAACCACAGGGCCATGGAATTTTAGAGTTACTAAATCTGGGAGTTTAAGAATCAAAGAATCAGAGAAATGGAGAACCATGGAATCTTAGAATCATCAATCTATTGAGCTTTGTTGTTGAGTTGTTTCAGTTGTGTCCAGCTCGTCATGACTCCACTTGGGCTTTTCTGGGCAAAGATACTGGAGTGGTTTGCCATTTCCTTCTCCAGCTCATTTTACAGATGAGGAAACTGAAGCAGGTAGTAGTTAGTGGCTTGCCCAGGGAAACACAACAAGTGTCTGGGACTTTGAACTCAGAAAGATAAGTCTTCCTGACTTCAGTCCTAGACTACATCCCCTGCCCCATCCTAGAGCTAAGGAATCTTAGAATCATAGACCCACAGAATGGAGGAGTTTGAGAATCATAGAATAACAGATTCATGAAATCTTAGAATTATGGAACCACAGAAGCATGGAATCTAATAGAACAATGGAAATTCATAGAATTGTGGAATCCCATGAATTAATATTTTCTCAGGACCATGGAATCTCAGAATAACAGAATCACAGAACCATGAAGTCTTAGACTCACAGGATCAAGAAATCTTAAAATCACAGAACTACAGAACTATAGGATTTCCTAGAAGTATGGAAACTCATAGAATTGTAGAACCTCATGGATTTACATACTCTCAGAATTACTGCATGATCACTACATTACTGGACCATAAGCATTTTATTTGCTCAAAAGCGCTAAGGGAGGCTATGGTCCTCTATAGAGACAGAAAGAAGGAAATTCTCACTAATTTTCTGAGATTTTTCACCATGTGGGCTCAAGATAAACCAAAGAGATTTTAATCCATACATGCTAGCACAGTTTTTCCAAAACATGGAAAGGGTTAGAATGAATCTGGTCCAGAAAGGAATCTGAATACAGGATGCATCAGCAGTGTTCTGTGGGACAAAAGTTTGGTAAGCAAAGAATTGAAATGCTTCTAGCCCAGGCAACTCCCTTCACCACGATTCTCTTCACAAGTAGAAGGCCACGCCACCTTCATGGTGCAATGGAAGGAACACTGAATTTGGAGTCAGACATTAAGGGTTAAAACTCTGGCTTGGTTGTTGATTAGCTAAACTAGAGGTTCCCAAACTTATTTGGCCTACCACCTCCTTAAAAAAAAGTGTTCGGCTCCCCCTGGAAATCTACTCCCTTTGACATTTTGGGGGTTTTTTTGTTTTTTATTTTTTTAGAAATTTGTGTCATCTCAAAAAATATAAAATATTCTCTTAAAAAAGACATATCTTAAATTTAATAATTTGTTGTAAATTTGTGGGATTTTTCCTACACTGAAATTTTGATGACACAGTCCTGCTGTAAACAAGTCATTACATGCACATATTCCTGCCTTGCATGCTGGACTTCTCAACAATGCACAACATGCTCACCTGCCAGCACTCGCTTGTTAAGACTTGTTGGTAGACTTGACCACTGACTGGCTATACCTTGCATTTTGTGTGTTTATTTGGAAAATAATTTGATCACTGTAATCTTAACTCTGTTACATAATGGATGAAACCTATAAGAACGGTTTTTCAAAATTCTCTTCTCTTCTTTCCTTATGCCTCCACTATTTTTATTCAATGCCCCCCAATTGCACCTGAGGCTACTATGGCTCCTCTGGAACTGGATCAGTCCAGTGCCCCCTCCCTGCTAGGAGGTTCATTGTCCACTTTGGGAACTTATGAACTAAACACATCACTTCTCTGAACTTCTGTTTCCTTACCTGTAAAATAGAGGTATGGGGAGGGCTTGTTAGATAACAGAATTAGGATCCAAAATGACTTTGTTAAGGTACAATGATGAACAAAATAGAAGATAAAATTTAATGAATCAAAAAGCATTTACTAAGTACTTACTATGGGCTAAGCATGGTGCTACGGACTGGGAATACCAGAAGAAAAGCAGGACAGTCTCTGTTCTCAAGCACTCCAGCAGGGAGAGACACCTCTAGGAGGGCATTGTTGCAGGGTAGATGGTAAGGCCTGGGGATTCAGAGGGAGAGGGCCCAGTGGAAGAAGAGACGGCAATGCCTGGGGGTTGGGAGGATTCATGCCAAAGCTATAAGACTATCCTTTTGCCCACCAAAGCTCACATGTTGTTAAGCTCCTCATTGTTAAAGATGGTGATGTGCTCACACAGGAGCACAGGAACCAGACTGAATGTGCTTGCAGATAGTTAAATTTTCAGTGCGAGCATTTACACCTTAAAAATGAACATGGGTTACAAATCAGGGCCTGATTTATTGCTTGTTGACTGTCTAGATTTAAGAAAGCAACATAGAGAAGATTATGATAATGCAAATTAAACTAAAAAGTGTGTCATAGGTACATTATCATTATTATTATTATTTGGAGAGTTGGTTGTTAAATATTTAATAGTACACTTCTAAGCATGCTTTATCTCCTGTGGGTTTTTTCTTCTGTCAGATATAGATAAGGTCATGGTGTTCCACCAGACACAGTGCTGGGCCTTGATGCCTCCACAGCCCCAGAGTTGGGCCATTGATAATCCTCCTTCACTCTCTGCTGACTAAGATTACTAATAGGGAAATATAGATAGAGGTCTACAATAAAAAGGGCAGATAGGTGGCTCAGTGGATAGAATGCTGGACCTAGAATCAAGAAACCTCATCTTTCTGAGTTCAAATATAGTCTCAAGCACTTTCCAGCTGTGTGACCTTGGGCAAGTCACTTAGCCCTATTTACACTCAGTTTCCTCACCTGTAAAATGAACAGGAGAAGGAAATGGTAAACCACTCCAGTACTTTTGCCAAGAAAACCCCAAATGAGCTCATAAAAGAGTCAAATGCAATTGAAAAATGACTGAACAACAACAAATATATAAAAAATATATGCATGGGTGTATATATATATATATGTAGTCCTATTAGAAAGACAAAAATCTAGATATGTAAATAGATTTCTATCTCTATCCATCAAGTCCTCTATTTGGGTTCAAAAAATCAACTTTACAAATATAAGATTGGGGAAGAATGGCTTCAGTTCAGGGGGAAAAGATTTGGGGCTTTTGGGGGACCATAAACTCAATATAAGAGAATGGTATAATATGACAGACAAAAAGCTAATGTGACTGAAGGGCACATTAAGAGAACTGTAGAGGCCCTAACTCACCACAGGTGGCACATTCCATTCTGAAAAGCACATTTCAGAAAGGACGCTGACAAACTTGGAAGCATCCAGAGGAGGGCAATCCCATAAGAAAATTGATTGAAAGAACTTGAATCAGAAGACCCAGGAGTTGTCCTGTGGAAAAGGGATTGCACTTGTGCTTTTAGGCCCTGGGGTTTTCAATGAACAAGCATTTTTTTAGTCTCTATTACGTGCCAGGACCTATGCTAAGTACTGGGGTACAAAGAAAAGTAAAAAAACAAGAAACAAACAAAAAAACCCACAAACAACCCCCCCAAAAAAGACAAGGAATAATGAGGTAGAAATCAAAAAGACAGATTTAGGTTTGTTGTAAGGAAAATCTACTTAATAATGAAAGTTATTCCAAAGTGGAATGGGCTGAGCTACCTTAGGAGGTAGAGGATTTCCCCTCACTAGTCAAGAGTATCATAGACAGGGTCCACGATTTGGGGAGTTAGGTGGCACAGTGGATATAGTGCCAGACCAGGAGTCAGGAAGACTCATCTTTGTGAATTCAATTCTGGTCTCAGATACTTAGTGTGACCCTGGGCAAGTCACTTAACCCTATTTACTTCAGCTTCCTCATCTGTAAAATGATCTGGAGAAGGAAATGGCAGGCCACTTCACTATCCCGGCCAAGAAAACCCCAAACAGGTCACAGAGAGTCAGATATGACTAGCTGGACTTCTGCTATTGTGGACTTTTAAAGTCCCTTTCAGCATTGAGATTTTACAAAAGAATACTATTTGGTACCAGGAGACCCAGATTCTGATGTTGACTTGGTGTGTGGCCTTAATCAAGTACTTGTCTCTCTGGGTCTCAGTTTCCCCTTCTGTAAAATAAAAGGATTGGATAAAATGACCTTTAGAATTACCTTCCAAGCACTAACATTTGGGGTCGGGGTGTGTGTGCGGTATTTCAAAGCCAAAGGACTGGGCTAGGGAGGGAATGGATTGGAAAAGGGTGTCAAGGGAGGGGGCCTGACAAAATATGTTTTGGGTTTGGCCAAACTAAAAACACTTGCAGCTTAATTTGAGCCATTCGGCAACCCTCAGCCCCATGGCTGAGGTCACTTGTCCCCAGCTAGTGGATCTCATTTCCAGATGTTGGCTGGGAAGTCTTCCTCCCTGGGGAACTCTCAGCAATGAGAGGGAGTCCTTAAAAACCCAACACCCCCACCCTTTTTTTTCCACCGTCCCTTCCCATAAGCTTCCCTCTGCCTTCATCTGCTCCAGAGCCAGTTGGGGGTTTCTGTTACAGAGCCTAGTGGAAGATGGCCATGCCTAGTTCCTGCTTGTAGAGTCTTATAAACAACCTGCCTTCAAAACATAAACAGGAACAGGGTAGGACTGGAAGGAGGCCCTTTTCTCACCACCCCACTCCACCCCACCTTTGTAACTTCTCCCTCCCTCACTTACAGACCCTGCCACCCTTTCTGCAGTTGAGGCCGTCTGAACTGACAGCAAAGGCCTCATGAAATGTTGAGGAAAACAGCCTACAGTGGGAATGGAAGCCAAGGCTGCATCCTTGCTCTGCTATATTGACTAGCTGTGTGGCCATGGAGAAGTTACCTCCCTTCTCTGGGCCTCAAGTTCCTCCTGGGTGAAATGACAAGGATTGGATTAGATAATATCTCAGAGTCCTCCTCCTATATTTTTACATTGTAAGTCACCTCCACACTTTAGACCTCAGTTATGTCATCTATAAATATACTTTAAAATGGATATAAGGGGTGGGTAGGGTTAAGGGGAAGAATCAGAAAGCACTGAAAATACAATATAGTGGGAAACTCAGGAGGATTAGGAGCAAGTATCTCTTCCATTGTCAGT
The DNA here is from genome assembly GCA_011680675.1 of Gymnobelideus leadbeateri. NCBI lineage: Eukaryota > Metazoa > Chordata > Mammalia > Diprotodontia > Petauridae > Gymnobelideus > Gymnobelideus leadbeateri. The sequence continues at coordinate 736,925 of WOXC01006168.1, forward strand.
CAGTCAATCAAGAAGTATTTATCAAATGCTTATTATGTGCCAGACACTGTGCTAAGCACTTTAGATTAAAGAAGTTTGCTCTGTGACCTTGGGCAAGTCATTTCCTCTATGGGTTTCAGATTCCTCCTCTGTAAAATAAAGGGTTGAATTAGATGACCTTTTTAAGGTCCCTCTCGGCACTGACACGTTCTAGGATTCCATCCAACTCTAATATTTTATAATTCCAAGTACCTTTCACTTTCTGAGCCTCCATTTCCCCATTGGTAAAAGGCTCAGACTAGATAACTTATTAGGTCTCTTCTACCTCTAACCTGCCTGGAGGTATATACTAGCATGGAATGGGGGGCAGGGGGCCCCAAAAAACTGGCGACATCAGGGGGTTGTGGGATTGTCTCCTACAAAGCAGACTTCATGTCAGTGCATCTGGGAAGGTAAGATCTTGCCAATCCCTCCCCACGAAGGGAAAAGGTCTATCAGAAGGACTTGGGTGCCATGAATCTATAAAATTGAGTAGAGGCAGATGTGGGGTGGGGTGGTGCAGTGGTTTTGGTGCTGAACTTGTAATCAGGAAGAACTATAGGAGTTCTATCTTCTTAAGACTTACCTTCCTCATGAGCTGTGTGAACATGGGTGAGTCACTTAATGTATCTATGACTCACTTTCCTCATCTGTAAAATGAAGGAGTTGGACTTCCTGGTCTGTAGGGCCCCTTTTTGCTCTAAAATTGTGATCCCAGGCTTACAGCATTAGGAGGAGAGATGAGACTGGATGACCTTTGTCAGGTTGGACAATGGTCTCTAAAGGTCCTTTCTAACTCTGAAAGTTATTTACGGTAAGGAGAGATGCTGGAGACAGAGAGGCTAGTTAGGAAAGCAGTGAAGTGATGAGGCCCGAACAAGGGTGGTAACCTTGGGGGGGGGGGCCTCATCTGATGTAAGACATGTTATGGCAGTTGAAAGAATGGGAGCTGGTAACTGGAGGGGGAGGATGAAGGGAGCTGGGGGAAGAGTGGTATAACTGAGGTCCTGAGTCTACATGACCAGGAAGATGGTGGGGCCCTCAATGGAAAAAGGGAATTTGGGATGAGGGGTAGTCTGGTGTCAAGGTGGAGAAGATGATGATGAGTTCAGATTTGGGGATTTCTGAAATGTGGATATATTACCTAGGATAAAATCATAGAAATGTGTCAGAATTAGATGAATGTACACAACTGAAAGGAGAAACTCCCAATTCTGGCATTCAAGCTCTCCAGAATCTGGCTCCAACCTACTTTTCCAGTCTTATTTCACCCTTCTCCCCTTTATATAGTCTATGTTTCAGGCAATCTGGACTACTTTTCACTCTTCGGTCTCATTCTGCACATCCACCTCAAGGAATCTGTTCACACACACCCTTCTTCCAGCCCTTACCTGATGAAATTCTTTTCTTCCGTTAAAGCCCAGGTCAGGAGCCACTTATATCATGAAGCCTTTCCCTGATTCCTCCCAGGTAAAAGTAATCCTTAACTCCTTGAATCTCCCAGAGAACTCTGCCTGGGTTCCTCCTTTGCATTGATTTTACTCTCCCCTGCATCACTGTTATTTCTGTACTCATCCCTGCTTCCCCCATCTCCCATTAGAGAGTCCCTTTCAGAATCTCCATTTTGAGGAAGGGCCCAGAGCTTCATTCTCCAGACTTTAGGCCAGCCTTATTAACTTCTTCCTTCTTCTCTGCTCCCGACTGTCAGGACTTCTTTTTCTATCCTACCCATGTTGATCCCTCCTTTTCCTCCTCGCCCCCTCTTTCATTTCTGTTTATGTTCTGTCTTCCCCCATTAGTATGTAAACTCTTTGAGGGAGGAATGTCTTTATTTTTGCTTATATTTATATTGCAGATGTTTAAGTACAGTGCCTGACCCACAGCAACTATAAGAGCTTAACAAATGCTTTTTGACTTGTTAACTTGTCCATTTCTATCCTCCACTGAGATCATAAGTGCCTTGAGAGCAGGGTCTGTGTCAAGAGTAAATACATGCTCCCAGCACCTCAAAGGCTCCATTCTTTAAATGCATTTGCTCCATGCTCTCAGTACCTCAAAGGCTCCATGCTTTGAATGCATTTGCTCCAAACTTCACTAGCTGAAATCCTCCCCTTCCTTCCAGTTCCAACTCAGATGCTTGTATACAAAGACTTGACACAACCAAAGGCACGGCTCAAAGGCACATTAATAGCTGAAACAAGGAACTAAATACTTGAATAGCTGAAAAAAGGATCAAAGTACTCCTTTGCTTGACATTACAGTGATTCTGTCTGACAAAATAAGACAATTCAACAGATAGAATGTTTCTATCTGACAGAGTAACACCAACACAGAACAACAGAGTGCCAACATTACAAACACCTTCTGTCTCAGTTCTGCTTTGTCCCATCTCATGCTCGAGCTTTTATATGCTCTGATCCTTCCTGTTCTGCCCTTCCTCTTCAGCCCTTGCTGTTCACCACTTTTTAGCATGTTCCTCCCAGTGTGGGCTCCATGTGATGACATTAAGCATTGTAAGGGCAAGGGAAGTCTCGAAATTCCCTTAGGCCTAGTAAGAGCAATAAAGTGTATACTGATTCCAAAAAAAGACTTGATATAATAAAAGGGGAGGCACAAAGGCATTTGAATAGCTAACACAAGAAGCAAAGTACTACTTTGCTTGCCATTACAATAACTTAAATAAGGAGCAAAGTACTACTTCATTTGCCATTACAATGGGTAAAAGGAGAAATCATAGGGAGGGAGCCAAGATGGCAGAGTAAAAGCAGGATCTTGTGTGAGCTCCTCCACCAACCACCTCTAATACCTGTAAAATATGACTCTAAACAAAATTTAGAGCTACAGAACCCACAAAGTGAGAGAGAGAAACAAATTTCCTGCTGAAGGCATCCTGGGAGGCCGAAAGGAAGGGTCTATCACAATGGGCTGGGAGCCAAGCACAGTCTCACAAGAGCCACACCCACCTGGGTGGCCCCAACCAGCTGCACAGACCAGCAAGCTAGACCGGATTTCAGGAGAGTGAATCACTGGCAGCTATGGTAGTTTCTAGACCCATAAATGCCAAAGAGAAAGCAAAAGGTCAGTAGGGAGCTCTGTTGGAACCTGGGTGATAGAAGAGCACAGTCTTAGCCACTGCAGCATGGGTGAGAGGCGGCAGGAGCATGGCTGCTGCAGCTGATGCCAGGTGACTGCCTCTGGAGCTCCTGTACTAAGGATCATAGGAGGACCAAGTGACCATTCAGACAGTAAATGCTCCTGCTTTAAGTTGCTTGGGTCGGTCTGGAAAACTATCCTGGGCAGTGGTACTTAGGTGAGGAATGTTAGCTGCCAGAGCTTGTGGCTGTAGAGAGGGCACCTCCTTCATAGCTCTGATAACTTCAAAAACCTCAGCAATTTGGGACACAGCTCCCTTCACTCAGGAAGCAGAATTCTACCCTGGCAAAGAGCTCAAAGATCAAGTAAGTAACTGGCAAGATGAGCAAGAAGAGGAAGCACAATCAGACTATGGAATCTTTTTGTGGGAACAAAAAGGATCAAAACATGGAACCAGAATGAGACAACAAAGGCAAAACTTCTGCATGAAAAGTTTCCAAGAAAAAATATGAACTGGTTATAGGTCAAGGAAGACAGGAACTCAAGAAGGGTTTTGAATATCAAGTGAGAGAAGTGGATGAAAAATTGGGAAGAGAAATGAGAATGATGCAAGGAAATCATGAAAAGTGAGTCAACAGCCTGCTAAAGGAGACCCAAAAATACTAAAGAAATTAACACCTTTAAAAACAGACTAAATAAAATGGCAAAACATGTCCAAAAACCCAATGAAGAGAAGAATGCCTTAAAAAGTTAAATTGGCCAGGGGCAAGAGAAATTTCAAAAATTCAATGAAGAGAATAATTCCTTCAAAATTAGTTTGGAGCAAATAGAAGCTAATGACTTTATGAGAAATCAAGATGTTTTAAAACAGATCCAACCAAAATAGAAGGCAATGTGAAATATCTCATTGGAAAAACTACTCACCTGGAAAATAGATTGAGGAGAGATGATTTAAATATATATATATATGTTGGACTACCTGAAAGCCATGATAAAAAAAAAAGCCTAGAAATCATCCTTCAATAAATTCTTAACAAAAGTTGCTCTAATATTCCAGAACCAGAGGGCAAAATAGAAATCAAAAAGACTTCACCAATCACTTCTTGAAAAAGATCCCAAAAAGAAAACTCTTGGGAATATCATATTCAAATTCCAGAGTTCCCCGGTCAAAGAGAAAATATTACAAGCTGTCAGGAGGAAACAATGTGAGTATCATGGAAACAAAATCAGGATAACACAAGATTTAGTAGCTTCTCCATTAAGGGATCAAAGGGCTTGGAATATGATATTCCAGAGGTCAAAGGAACTTGAATTAAAACCAAGAGTCACCTACCCAGCAAAACTGAGTATAATGCTTCAGAGAAAAATATCGTAATTCAATGAAATAGAGGACTTTCATGTATTCTTGATTAAAAAAAAAAAAACAGAGCTGAACAGACAAGTGGACTTCCAAATACAAGAATCAAGAGAAGTATGAGAAGGTAAACAGGAAAAACAAATCAAAAGGAGCTTACTAAAGTTGAATTATTTACATTCCTACTTGGAAAAAGATAATTTTAACTCATGAGAATTTTCTCAGTATGAGGATAGTTGAAGGGAATATATATGTATAGATATACACATATGTATATTTATACATTATACACATATATATATATGACTAGGAGGGTGTATATGTGTATAAATACATATGTCAGTCTGGGTAAAAATAAATCATAAAAACAATCAATAATTTCATTAATGAGAATAACAACAATGAGACATGACAAAATATTTGTGATGCAGTCGAAGCCATTCTTATGGAAAAATGTATATCTCTAAATTCATATATCAATAAAAATGCCAAAGAACAAATCAATGAAGTGGGCATGCAATTAAAAATTTAGAAGAACAACCAATTAAAAATACTTAATTTAACACTAATATTACAAACTTGAAAATCAAAGGATATATTGATAAAATTGAAATTAAAAAATAATAATAATAGGAGTTATTATTTGGGGAAAAACAACAAAATGGACACATCATTGGTTAATTTGCTTTTAAAAAGATGAAAACATAATTACTCACATCAAAAATGAAAATGATATTTTCACAACCGTGAAGATTAAATGAAAGCAATTATTAGCAGTTATTTTGCCCAGTTTCATGACAGTAAAACTGAAATCTATGTGAAATAGATGGATATTTACAAAAATATAAAGCATCCAGATTAATAGAATCATGAAAAAGAATATTTACAAAGCTTATCCTAGAAAAATATTTTGAACAAGTCATAAATGAGCTCCTTAAAAAAGCATTCCGAGGACCAGATATATTTACATCTCAATGTTACCAAATATTTAAGGAGTAATTAATCCCATTACAATACAGATTACTATAAAGAAGTTCTACCAAATTTCTTCTATTATACAAATGTAGTTTGATACCCAAACCAAAGGAAACAAAGCCATATAAAGAACACTAATAAGTATCAATGCAAAAAAAAATTAAATTAAATTAAATTAAATTAATTACTAGTGAGGATACTAAAGAAATATGTCACAGAGATCATACACTAAGAACAGATGGGATTTATACTATATTTGAAGAAATATAATACTCATTTACATTAAAAACACTAGAAAGCATGGGAATCATGGAAGTCTTTTTTTTTTTTTTTACAAATGTTTTATTAGCTTCTGTTTTACATCATTCATTTCCACCAGATTTCGAGTTACAATTATTCCCCCCGCCCCTGTTTTTCCCCTGCCCACCCTCCCAGGTTCCAGAATCCCCAGATCAGCCCCACAAGATATCGCTTCCTCCAATCTGCTCTCTCCCATATTTTCTCCCATACCCCCTTCGACTTTTCCATTAGAAGAAGGTGAATCTTTGTGGCCCAATGCCTGAACATCTCATCTCCCAATTATAAGCAAAAAAGTATTAATAATAGTATTTTTATATATTTAAAACATTTAATCTTAAGACCTCGAATTTCAGAACCATTTGCTTCCTCCCTTGTCACCCAATCCCTCTGGGAAGATAAATAATTCAGTATATGTTGTACATGTCTAGCTAGGCAAAACATTACCATGTTAGATATATTGTACAAGGCTGCTTATAATTCCCTCCCACTCATCCCACCCCCCACCTGGTCCATGCCCTACTTGATCCTCTCCCTCTTCTATAGTGGGTACTTCCAACCTCCCCTCCCCCCAAGGATGCCCTCCCATCCATCATCCCTCCTCTCATCCCCCTTCCCACTATTCTGCTGCAGGTTGAGATATCCCATTTAGTATGTATGTCATTCTGTCCCTGAACCAAATTCAATGAGAATGTGGTTTTGTATTTTTGCCTTCCTATTCTTCCCCTCCCTTGCAACCACTTCCCCTTGCTTCTTCTACATGAGATAGTTTGCCTACCCTGTCTTTCCCCATCTCCTCTTGCCACCTTCCTCTCTCACCTCATAATTTCTCCCCTTGAGTATCCTGCCTTCCCAACAAATTCAAACTATGCCCTCTATCCATATTTAACTGTAACCATATACACACACATTCATATATGTATTCATATGAACATACACCCTTCTTCCATTATTCTCATACTGAGAAAGATTCCATCAGTCACAATTATTGTTTTTCCATATAGGAATGTAAATAGTTCAACTTTGATAAGTTCCTCTTAATTTCTTTTCCCTGATTACTTTCTTAGGCACCTCTTGCTTCTTGTGTCTGGATATCTAATTTTCTACTCAATTCTGGGTTTTTCCTCAAGAATGCTTTAAAGTCCTCTATTCCACTGAATGACCATATTTTCCCCTGAAACAAAATACTCAGTTTTGCTGGGTAGGTGACCCTTGGGTTCATTCCCAGCTCTTTTGCCCTCTGGAATATCATATTCCATGCCCTTCGATCCCTCAGTGTAGAAGCTGCCAGGTCCTGGGCTATTCTGATTGTGTTTCCACAATATTGAAATTGTTTCTTCCTGGCTGCTTGTAGTATTTTCTCCTTGATCTGGGGATTCTGGAACCTGGCTATAATATTCCTGGGAGTTTTCTTTTTGGGATCTTTTTCAGGAGGTGATCTGTGGATTCTTTCAACCTCTACTTTGCCCTCTGGATCTAAAACATCAGGGCAATTTTCCTTGAGAATGTCTTGAAGGGTGATTTCTAGGTTCTTTCTTTGATCATGGCTTTCAGGTAGTCCAATAATTTTTAAATTGTCTCTCCTGGATCTATTCTCCAGGTCAGTGGTTTTTCCCATGAGATATTTCACACTGCCTTCTAATCTTTCATTTGTTTGGATCTGCTTAACAGCATCTTGATTTCTCATAAAGTCACTAGCTTCCATTTGCTCCAGTCTAGCTCTGAAGGAAGGAATCTCCTCAGTGAACTTTTGAGATTTTTTTCCATCTGGCAAATTCGACTTTTTAAGGCATTCTTCTCCTCATTGCCCTTTTGGGCCTCCTTTGCCATTTGAGTTAGTCTATTTTTTAAGGTGTTGTTTTCCTCAGTCAGGCTGTTGACCCTCATTTCATACTTTTCCTGCATCTTTCTCATTTCTCTTCCCAATTTTTCCTCCACTTCTCTTATTTGATTTTTAAAGTCCTTCTTAAGGTCCTGTATGGCCTGCAACCCGATCATGTTTTCCCCTGGCGCTTTTGGAGCAGGACTTCTGACCTCACAGTCCTTTTCCCACTCTAAGCTTCGATCTTCTTTGCCCCCAAAGTAGGAGTCTAAGGTTGCATTTTTCTGTTTAATTTGTTTCCTTTGCCTTGGCATGTTGCCACTTAATTAGTGGAAGTCTTTTTTTTTTTAATTATAAGTGGTACCTATCAAAAACTAAGAGTAAGCAACAATAGTCTTAAGGATAAACTAGAAGTCCACCCCATAGGATTTAGAGTAAAGATGTCAATTGTCATCACTATTATTCACTGTTGTGCTAAAAGTGATAGTACATCAATAATACAAGAAAAAGTAATTAAAAGTAATTCACAGGCAATCTAATGTTATACTTAAAGAACCGTAGAGAGTCAACTAAAAAAGTAGTTGAAACAACAGCTTTGGCACAGTTTCAGTATATAAAATAATCATAGAAAACTATCTGCATTTTTGTATTCCACCAAAAAACCCAATAGGAAGTGATTAGAAGAGAATTTTCATTTAAAATACCTGCAATCATTATAAAATGCTTGAGAGTCTACATTTCAAGTCATACCCAGGAATCCTATGAACAAAATTACAGAACACTTTTCACACAATTAAAGACAAATCTTAACAATTAGACAAATATTAATTTTTCATGTGTTGGCTAACTGGATAAATATGATCAAAATGATATTTCTACCTAAAGTGATTTACTTTTACAGTACCTTCCCAATCAAATTACCAAAAATTATTTTGTAGACATAGAAAAATAATAAAAAATTCATCTGGAAAAACAAAGGGTCAAGAATATCCAGGACATTGAATAAAATATTTAAAGGAAATCATTTAGACTTAGAGGGTGATGTCATAAATGAATTAGAGGAGAATGGAAAATTTCACCACTTAGACCTTTAGAAAAACTTTTGTCTATCTCCTGCATACTTTTCCTTCAATGTAGAAGGGATTCATGATTTGGATAGGCATCGAATTAATGAGCTTTCTCTTTGTGGCTTCATTCATTCTTGTTTCTACATCTAGTATTGCCGCTGGTACTTCACCAACTTGTGAATGAAACTTTTACTTATTTTTCTTTTGATGTCTTAATTTTTTCTTATGCTCCCTGTCACTTATCTTTGAGAAACATTGTTCCATTTTAATGGCTGCATAAACTTTCAAGCTCCAACTGTTTTATGGCCTCAGGCTCCTTATACTGAAGGATGGTATGGTTAGTTAGACCCAGATTTCTTCTAATGAAGATATAATTAGGCCCAACTAACTATCAATCTCCCTTTCCCTCAGACTTGATTCTAGTGTCCCTCTATCATGTGGTTTTGAGCACTATTATTGTCTTGAAGACAAATTGAGTACTTCCTTCCCTCCTTTATTATATATTTTCTTCCTTCTTTCTTTTCTATGACTGTGCAAATCATGCTCTACCACATCTTCTAGGATCAAGAGGTCTGAGAAAAACCATAACCACAGTGAATCCCCAAAACAAGAACCTAATTCCTGAGCCCATGAATATACTTGTAATCAGTTTCTCAGGTGCTTGGAGTCATTTCAGGGGTACGGATATTGAATGAGAGCTCAGAGTGGAAGTTTTCTGGGGTTGCAATCATGAATCATTTACCTTGTAAAGGGCAGCAGCTGGAGGAGACTTTACAAGAATAAACTACCAGCAGCTGTAGCAGTTTCTAGACTTCTCAATACACAAATACCAAAGACAAAGGAAAAGGTCAGTGTGGAACTTTATTGGGAACAGAGGGAATGAGGTCTGGCTGCTGCCCCTGAAGCAAGAAGCAGAGGACGAGGACGTGGGGTGGCTGCAGCCACTGCCACATGGATGCTTCTGGTGCTCCTTGCCTGCAGATTGTAAGGAGACCAAGTACCATTCAGAGGGTAATCACTTTTGCTTTGACCTGCTTGGATCCAGATTGCAGTCTTGGGTGGTGGTCCTGGGGTGTGTGACCAATGTGCCAGAGTGTATGGGAACTGAAGAGAGGTGCACATCTAATAGTTCTGGCAGCTGAAAAACCACAGTGATTTGGGACATAGTTCTCTCCATTCTGGAAACAGAGTTCTACAGTGGCAAAGAGCTAAAAAGTCAAGTAATTGGCTGCCAATATGAGCAAGCAACAGAAGCACAAACAAATGATAGAATCATTTTTGGGGGACAAAAAGGATCAAGGCATGGAGTGGGAGGAAGACAGCAAAGTCAGAACTCCTGCATCAAAAGCTTTCAAGAAAAATATGAAATGGTTATATGCCATGGAAGGGCTCAAGAAGGATTTTTAAAATCAAGTAAGAGAAGTGGAGGAAAAAGTGGTAAGAAAAATGAGAATAATGCAAAAATATCATGAAAAGTGAGTCAACAGCTTCCTAAAGGAGACCCAAAAATATACTGAAGAAAATAACACCTTAAAGAATAGACTAATTCAAATGGAAAAAGAGGCCCAAAAAGGCATAGAGGAGAAGAATGCTTTAAAAAGCCAAATTTGCCAGATGGAAAAGGAATTTCAAAAAGTCACTAAAGAGAATAATTCCTTCAAAATTAGACTCAAGCAATTGGAAGCTAATGACTTTATGAGAAATCAAGATTTTATAAAACAGATCCAAACAAATGAAAAAAAATATAGGCCAATGTGAAATATCTCATTGGAAAAACCACTCACCTGGAAAATAGATTGAGGAGACATAATTTAAAAATTATTGGTCTACCTGAAAGCCATGATCAAAAAAAGAGTCTAGACACCATCTTGCAAGAAATTATCAAGCAAAATTTCCCTGATATTCTATAATCAGAGGGCAAAACATAAATTGAAAGAATTCACCAATCACCTCTTAAAAAAGACCCCCCCCCCAAAAAAAAAAAACTCCTAGGAATATCATATTCAAATTCCAGAGTTCCCAGGTTAAGGAGAAAATATTATAAGCAGTCAGAAAGAAACAGTTTGAGTATTATGGAAACACAATCAGAATAACACAAGACCTAGAAATTTCTACATTAAGGGGTTTAAGGTCTTCGAATATGATATTGTAGAGGTCAAAGGATCTAGGACTAAAACCAAGAATCACCTACCCAGCAAATTAGAGTATAATGCTACAGGGGGAAATATGATCATTCAGTGAATTAGAGGACTTTCAAGCATTCTTGATGAAAAAAAAAACTGAGCTGAACAGAAAATTTGACTTTCAAATACAAAAAGCAAGAGAAGCATGAAAAGGTAAACAGGAAAAAGAAATCCTTAGGAAATTATTGTTTGTTTTGTTTTGGCTTTGCTTTTTGGAGGGCATTTGGGTTTAAGTGACGTGCCCAAAGTTACACAGCTAGTTTTTGTGTTAAGTGTCTGAGGCCAGATTTGCACTCAGGTCCTCCTGACTGCAGGTCCAGTACCCTATTTACTGTGCCACCTAACCACCCCATCCTAAGGAACTTATTAAAGTTGAATTATTGGCCTTTCTTCATGGAAAAATGATAATTGTAACTCATAAGACTTTCCTCAGTATGAGAATAGCTGAAGGGAATATATATGTATGTGTGTATATTGATGTATGTATGTATGTATATATGCATCTATAGGAGCATATATGTGTATATAAATAGATATGTGAGTGTCGGAATTTGCATGTTCCTGTATACATAGACAGAGGGCACAGGATGAGTTGAATATGAAGGGATGATGTCTAAAAAATAAAATTAAGAAATGAGAGTGTAATGTATTGGGAGAAGAAGTAAGGGAGCAATAGATTAGGGTAACTTATCTCATATAAACGAAGCAAGAGAAAACTATTACAATGGAGTAGAAGAGAAGGAAGGTGCAAGGGAATGGCACAACCTCATTCTAATCAAATTTGGCCTGAGGGAATAACATACACACTCAATTTTGTATCTTACCCTTTAGGATAATAGAGGGGAAGGGAATAAAACAGGGGAGGATAGAAGGAAGGGCAGATTGGGGGAGATGGTAGTTAGAAGCAAACATTTTTGAAAAGGAATATGGTCAAAGGAGTATATAGAATAAGTAGGGGGTGGCATATGATGGAGGGAAATACAGTTAGTCTTTCACAATATAACTACTAGGGAAATGTTTTGGGTAACTACACATGTATAATCTGTATTGAATTACTTATCTTCCCAGTGAGGGTAGATGAGTAGGGAAGAAGGGAAAAAATCTGGAACTCAAAATTTTAAAAAGAAATGTTTAAAAATTGTTTTTATTTACATGCAACTGGGAAATAAAATATACATATACTGGGATATAGAAACACATCTTTCCCTACTAGAAAATTAGGGAGGTGAAGGGGGAGGATATAAAAGAGAACAGATTGGGAGAAGGGGTATTCAGTAAGCTTGCTACTTGGTTGGGGGGAAAGAGGGGAAAGACAGTGAGAGAAAAATTGTAACTCCAAATCTTGTGGAAATGTATGTTGAAAACTAAAAATAAATTAATTAAAATTTTTAAAAAAGTTTTCAGGGCAAATCTAGGATTAGAATACATATTTCTAACTCCTAATGTTGTATTTCTCCTATTACATTATTATGTAGAAAATACACACAAATAAATACACACACATAATCACCTTAATTGGACATAATATGAGCAAAATTCTCACTGACCATGAGAAAGCACAAAATTCATTTACTACATCCCCTTCTACTAGAACTGTGATTAATCATAGTACAAATTCCTAGTTGAGTATCTATATGCATATCCATAATTGCTACAGATCTCCCCAACTGCAGGGCCTAGTTTGTGCTTTCACTATTTTGACTAAGCATCCATCTTATCTGGCTCACGGTGGATGTCTATGGCTCCTAGCACTAGGGTGTCTAGACACTCAAAATTACACTTGGATAAAAATAAACTGGGGTGAAAAGATGTGTTCAATTCAAGAGGATCATTGCATTCAGTAGGTCTTCTAACTAAGACTGCTTTGTTTTCCATGATAAATGAATTCAATAATAAATTCAGGTTTTTGCCTGATCAGGTCAGCAAAAATCAGGTACCAAAAATAAAAGAATAACTTAGAATTTAAGAAATAACTAGAAATAAGCAATTTCATAGAAGTCAGAGTTCAAACATATATTTCATAAATTTCTAAGCCCATATATTTACTCTTCCCATGTTGGTGTCATCCAGAATCACCCCTTCAAAGGCATTGATATCAATTCAATTCAGTTCAATTCAAGAACCTTTTTTTAATTTTTTTTTTTGCAAAGTACTTTGTTCCAAGCAATATGGCTAGCAAAACAGTGCCGACCAATTCAGGGAACTAACATTCTATTGCTATTAAAAATCATATATAAAGTATAAAAACAGAAAATTCAAATTCATTTAATGGGAGAGGGAAAGTATATTATCTTTCAGAAGTCCAGGGAAACAACATAGGAACAGATGTGGTATAGCCTCTTGTAATGTTAAGGGATATAAGATTTTCCCTGCCCATTAACAGGCACATGGAGACCACAGGAATCCCCACACCTTCCTGATTAAGTGCTAATTTCAAAGTTTCTAGGCACTAAGCCAATCAAGTTCAGTATATATTGCATTCCTTGGAGGGAAAGTTGTGGACATAGAGAGATAGTGGCTGATAGAGAAGTGGGGAGAGGGAAGAATTTACCTAGGAGAATTTGCTCCAGGGGAGACTTGAGGGACAGAACACTTACTATGTCAGAGATCCCTGGATTGGTGATGAGCACCTTACTAAATCTTGCTTCCTGGTCTCCTAATAACAGTGTCCCAAATAAATAATTTGATTTTGTTTTAGAGAAAGAAGGTTTATTATATTTTGTGAACAAACTCTGGGAATATGTATGCATATTCATAGCAGCTGCTGTGGGTATCATTGCATTGGTGTTACACCTCTCCATATCTAATTTAATACATTAAATATAATTAAGTTTTTATTAAGCAGCTAAAACATTCCAGACTTTGCATTAAATGCAAGGGGTACAATTAATAAGAAGGCAGTCCCCAACCTAGGTGGTTAGGGTTTGGGATAAATTAGTTTCTATCAAATGAGGGTGCACAGAGTAAGCACACAAACACGTCAGGAAAGCAATGGTTCTGAAGAGGTTACCCATAAAGAGGGTTAGGCTTGCTCTGGAGACCCCAAAATACCAACACACCAGGTCCTTCCAAATGAATTTGACTCAAATCTTCTCAGCCAAAGAAAAGTAAAGTTTATTAAAAGTTCACTTGTATTGGGCACAGAGTAAGTCTGTGCTAGGTCATTCTATGGCTATGGTGCTCTCAGTCTTCTATGGTGCTCTCACAAACATGAAAACAAGATGGGGTCTTATATATAGAAGGTTGTGGGAGGAATCTAGTGGTGGTCTAGAAGAGGAATTTGGGGAGGGTCTTCAGGAGTTAATGAGTTCAATGTGTGATTAAGGGTGGTAAGTCTGTTGGAAGCCACCTGGAGACCACAAACAATGGTGGGCTAGACCAGTTCAAGGGAGGGTGGGAAGTCTAGTAACAGAGGCTAGGGCTCAGCCATAATGTAACGCTTATTGCCTCATGCAAATGCCTCACCAAATGAGACAATGTAATTAGAGTTCAAGAGCCTGTACCTCAAGGATTCAAGGAGAGCTCAAGGGGGCTCCCAGAGCCCATACCTCATCAGTCCCTTAAACAAAAATAGGAAATATAGAAAAAGGAATAGGTCTAACAAAGTGTGTGTGTGTGTGTGTGTGTGTGTGTGTGTGTGTGTGTGTGTGTGTATGGAGAGAGGGGGGGTCAGGGGGGGAAAGATATAATGGTACATTGAGATCAAGATGTTCAGTTGACAATTGATAATGCAATTTTGGTGCTTAGAAGGAAAGCTATAGATAGGTATAAAGAAAGTTGAGGTCTTCTACATGGAGATGATCATTGAAAACATAGAAATCAATGAAAAAATCAAAAGAGTAGGTTATAGAGAATGAGTAAAGAAAGAAAAGAGGATCCAGAGCAAAGTTTTAGGGTATACCTACTCAGTGAACAGGATATGAATGATGATCCAGCAAAGGAAACAATTAGAAACAGTTTTGTAAAAAAACCCAGGAGAAGATGGTATATGGTTATATTATTAGTAGCAGCAAAAGTAGTAATAGCTAGCATTTACATAGCACTTTAAAATTTCAAAGACCTCTACATATATTGACTCATTTGTTCCACATAACAATCTTATAAGATAGGTGCTATTATCTGCTTTTTAAATATCAGGAAACTGAAACTGGGAGTGGTTAATTGATTTGCCAAAGACAGATAGCTAATAAGTCAGGCCAGGATTCAAACCAAAGTCTTCTTTTTTCTAAGTCTAGCACAGTGTCAAGGGGGAGTGAAGTAATCAAAATTGTTAAAGGTTATATTTGAAACCTGTCAACTATAGGGTTCAAAAAGGATGAGTACTGAGAAAAAAACCATGAGACTTGCCAAATAAAGGATTATTGGTAATTTTATTAAAAGTGTTTTCTGTTTTCATATGAAATCTGAAGAGAGATTGCAAGGAATGAAGAAATGAGTGATAAAAGGAGTGGAGGCCATAAGTATAACAAACTTTTATTTTTCTATTTTTGTTTCTAGGAGTTTGTTTATAAAAGGCAAGAAAGATGTATGCTGATAGCTTCAGGAGAAGGTAATATTGTTAGGTATTTTTTAAGGATGTGGAGAATTGGACATGTATACAGATAACAGAAAAGGAACTAGGGAGAGAAGAAAGAAAATGAAGTGAGAATGAAAGCAATTTCAAGGGACTTAATAACTGACTGTTCTGAAAAAAAAAGTGTTATACCTCTTATACCCTTCCTCCCTACTTTCCCATAGGTTAAGTTACCCAAATGAGTGTTTATGTTATTCCCTCCTAAAGCTAAATTCAATGAGAATAAGGTTGACTCATTCCCTTTCACCTTACTGCTCTTCCCTTTGCTGTAAAAGTTTTCTCTTGCCTCTTTTATATGAAATAATTTACCCTTTTCTATCTCGGCCTTTCTCCTCCAAATGTATTCCTTTCTCAACTCTTAATTTTAATTTTAGATAATATCCCTTCATATTCAAGTAATCTTGTGCCCTCTGCCTATGTATACATTTACACACATATACACATACTCACGTTTATATTTATACACACATACACCTCCCTATACAAGCATGTGTGTGTGTTTGTGTGTGGGTGTGTGTGTTACCTTCAACTGTCCTCATACTGAGAAAAGTCTCAAGAGTTACAACTATTGTTTTTCCATGTAGGAATATAAATAGTTCAACTTTAATAAGTTCCTTACAATTTCTTTTTCCTGTTTACCTTCTCATGCTTCTCTTGCTTCTTGTATTTGAAAGTCACATTTTCTGCACAGCTCAGGTTTTTTAATCAAGAATGCTTGAAAGTCAGGTTTTGTTGGGGCCGAGGCCAAGATGCCAGGGTAGAAAGAGCACTTCCCCAACACTCCTGTCCACACCACTTTCAAATCATAAAAAGGGGACTTTGAATAACCTCTGGAGCTCCAGAACCCACAAAATGACACAGAGAAGCTAACCTCCCATTGAGGACAGCCTGGAAGCCTGGCAGGGAGTGGCCAGCACAGATTTCTAAGAGCCAAGCTCAGGAACAGATGAGTCAGAGGTTTTAGCCCCAGGGTGGCCAGACCAGCAGCTGTCTGGAGGGACTCCAGAACACCAGAAGCTGTGGCATTTCCAGAATTACCAACATATTGATGCCAATGACAAAGTGAGAGGTCAATGTAGTATGGACTTTGGGACTAATTAGTGTGCAGAGTGCGTAGGCCTCTTTCCCTGGGGCAAGAAGCCACTGAGTAGACTTGGAGCAGCCACCATGTTGCAGGTTCAATTCCTGGCCTGTGAAATGTAGGGGGACCAGCAATTAGTCTGGGGTGGGGGATTATTTGCTTTTGCTTTAACCTTCTTGGATCTGGATTGCGCTCTGGGATGGAGGTCTTGGGGTGTATGACCAGCTTGCCAGAGCGTGTGGAAGCTTCACAGAGGGCACCCAAGTAACACCTCCAGTAGCTGAGAAAACCCCAGTGGTTAGGACAGAAGCTCCCCTGGCTGGTGGCAGAGTCCCACTGTGGCAACAAGCCCAAAAATCAAGTAATTGAGTGGCAACATGCCTAGGCAAGGAAACAAAATAAACAGAAAAATTCAACATTAGACTCCGATTTGGGGGACAAAGAGGATCAAAGCATGGAATAGGAGGAAACCCAGGAGATCAGAAATCCTGCGCCAAAAGCCCCAAATGAAAACATGAGTGGGTTATAGGCCATAGAGGACATTAAGAAGGATTTTTTAAAACAAATAATTGAAGTGGAGGAAAAATTGGGAAGAGAAAGGAGAAAGATGCAAGAAAAGTATGAAATGAGAGTCAACAGCCTGACTGAGGAAAATAACACTTTAAAAATAGACTAAATCAAATGGCAAAAGAGGCTCAAAAAGGACATGAGGAGAAGAATGCCTTAAAAAACCAAATTTGCCAGATGGAAAAAGAATCTCAAAAGCTCACTGAAGAGAATCATTCCTTCTGAATTAGACTGGAGCAAATGGAAGCTAGTGACTTTATGAGAAATCAAGTTACTACTAAATAAATCCAAACAAATGAAAAATAGAAGGCGATGTGAAATATCACATTGAAAAAAAACCACTGACCTAAAAAATAGATTCTGGAGAGATAATTTTAAAATTATTGGACTATCTGAAAGCCATGATCAGAAAAAGAACCTATAAATCGTCCTTCAAGAAATTCTCAAGGAAATTTGCCCTGATATTTGAGAACCAGAAGGCAAAATAGAGGTTGAAAGAATCTACCTATCATGTCTTAAAGAAGATCCCAAAAAGAAAACCACTAAGAATATTATAGTCAGGTCCCAGAGTTCCCAGATCAAGGAGAAAATATTACAACTAGCCAAGAACAAACAATTTCAATATTGTGGAAACACAATCAGGATAGTGTAGGATCTGGCAGCTTATACACTGAGGGATTGAAGGGCATGGAATATGATATTCCGGAGATCAAAGGAGCTGGAATTAAAACCAAGAATCACCTACCCAGCAAAACTGATTATTTTGTTTCAGGGGAAAATATGGTCATTCAGTGGAATAGAGGTCTTTCAAGCATTCTTTTTTTTTTTTTTAAAGCAATTGGGGTTAAGTAACTTGCTCAAGGTTACACGGCTAGTCATTTGATTTATGCGTGGGTGCTCATTTTCTGAGGCCAGATCTGATCTCAGGTCATCCAAACTCCGAGGCCTGCGCTCTTACTCACTGCGCCACCTAGCCGCCCCTTTAGGGCAATTGGGGTTAAGTAACTTGCCCAAGGTTACACAGCTAGGTTTTTGTTTGTGCGGATTAAGTGTCGGAGGCCGGCTCCAAACTCAGGTCCTTCTGATTCCAGGGCCGGCGCTCTATTCACTGTGCCACCTAGCCACCCCTCTTTCAAGCATTCTTGAGGGAAAAAAAACAGAGTTGAATAGAAAATTTGACATTCAGACACAAGAAGCAAGAGATGCTTGAGAAGGTAAACAAGGAAAAGAAATCATAAGGAACTTATCAAAGTTGAACTATTTACATTCATACATGGAAAAATAATAATTGTAACTGATGAAACCTTTCTCAGTATGAAAATAGTTGAAGAAGGTTATATGGGCATATGAATACATATGTGGATGTGTATATATATATATGTTTACAGGAGTACATAGTTTGAGGGCACAGGTTGAATTTAATAGGAAGGGATGATACTTAAAGGGTGAAATCAAGAGGTGAGAGAGGGGTATAACTAGAGGAGATGGGGAGAGACAGTATGGGGTGGACTAGCTCATATAGAACAGGCAAGGGAAAACAGTTACAAGGGAGGGGAAGAACAGGAAGGCAAAAAGGAAAAACCTTGACTCATTCAATTTGAGAATATGGGTAATAGTAGAAGGGAGAGTAGGGGGAAGGGGATGAGAGGGAGAATGATGGAAGGGAGGATGGAAGAGAAGGTGGGGAGGCAAACTGGAAGCATCCACTTTTGAAAAGGGACAGAGTCAAAGTAGGGAATAGACCAAGTGGGAGGTGGGATAGGAGGGAGGGAAATACAATCAGTTTTTTACAATTTATCTATTATGGTGTTTTGCATAGCTACACATGTACAACATGTACTGAACTGCTTATCTTCCCAGTAGGGGTGGGTGACAAGTGAGGAAGGGAATGAATCTGGAACCTGAATTTTTAATTCAAATGTTTTAAATATATATATACATATATATACTATTATTAATTCTATTTTATGTATAACTAGAAAATAAGATATACAGGCAATGGGGCACAGAGATTCAACTTGACCTATCGGAAAAGTCGAAGGGGGTATAGGAGAAGATGCGGGTGAGAGCAGATTGGATAAGGGGATATCCTGTGGGACTGCTATTCTGTAGTGGTGGGTGGGGGAAAATGGGGAAAAATTGTAACTCAAAAACTGGTGGAAATGAATTATGTAAACCAGAATTTAATAAAGCATTTGGGGAAAAATGCTTGAAAGTCCTCTATTTCATTTATATGAACATATATTTCCCTGTAACATTACACTTAGTTTTGCTGGGCAGGTGATTCTTGGTTTTAGTCCTAGCTCCTTTAACTTCTAGAATATCATATTACAGACCCTTTGATCTTTTAATGTGGAAGCTGTTAGATCTTGTGTTATCCTGATTGTGTTTCCACAGTACTAAAATTGGTTCTTCCTGACTGCTTATAATATTTTCTCCTTGATCTGGGAACATTGGAATTTAGCTATAACATTCCTAGGAGATTTTTGGGGGGGATCTTTTTCAAGAGGTGATTGGTGAATTCTTTCAATTTCTATTTTGCCTTCTAGTTCTAGAATATCAGGTCAATTTTCCTTGAGAATTTCTTAAAGAATTAATTCTAGGCTCTTTTTTTGATCATGGCTTTTAGATAGTCCAGTATTTTTAAATTGTCACTCCTCAATCTGTTTTCCAGGTCAATGATTTTTCCAAGGATATATTTCATATTGACTTCTATTTTTTTTCCATTTTTATCAGTTTTATACTATCTTGATTTCTCATAATGTCATTAGCTTCCATTTGCTCTAATGTAATTTTGAAGGAATTATTCTCTTCAGTGAGTTTTTGAAATTCATTTTCCATCTGGGCTATTTGGCTTGTTAAGGCATTCTTCTCCTCATTGACTTTTTGGGCCTCTTTTACCATTTGAGTTAGTCTATTTTTTAATGTGTTATATTCTTCAGTTAGGCTATTGACTCACTTTTCATGATTTTCTTGCATCATTCTCATTTCTCTTCCCAATTTTTCCTCTACCCCTCTTACTTCATTTTCAAAATCCTTCTTGAGCTCCTCCATTACCTGTAACCAATTCTTATTTTTTTTTTCTTGGAAGCTTTTGATGCAGGAGTTTTGACTTTGTTGTCTTCTTCTGCTTCCATGTTTTTTATCCTTTTTGTCCCCAAAAAAGATTCTATGGTCTTATTGTGTTTTCTCTACTTGCTTATCTTGCCAATCGATTACATGACCTTTGAGCTCTTTGCCAGAGTAGAACTCTGCTTCCAGAATGGAAGGAGCTTCAGCCCAAACTGCTGGTGCGTTTGCAGTTGTTTTCAGAGCTGTTATCAAATGTATAAGGATGGAGCCCTCTCTATACCCACCACAAGCTCTGGCACACTAATATTCCTCACCCCAGGACCACCACTCAAGACTATGTCCCAGATCCAAGCAGATCAAAGCAAGAGCATTTACCCTCTGTATGGTCACTTGGTCACCCTATGATCTGCAGGCCAGGAGCTCTAGAGGCAGCCACATGGCATCAGGTGCAGCAGCCGTGCTCCTGCCCCCTCTCACTCTAGGGGCAGGGGTGGACTACTCTCTTCTCTTACCCAGTTTTAACAGAGTTCCCTGCTGACCTTTTACTTTCTCGTTGGCATTTATGGGTCGAGAAGTATGGAAACTGCCATAGCTGCTGGTGATTCAATCTGCTGATGTCTGCTCTGGCAACTCTAGGCTGTGAGTCTGGGTCAAATTGGCTCATGCAGGACTGTGCTCAACCACTAGCTCAGTCCAATAGATGCTTCCTGTCAGCCTACCAGGCTGCCTTCATTAGCAGGAGATTTGTTTCTTCATGTCACTTTGTGGGTTCCATAGCTGTAAAATTTGTTTAGAGTCATTTTTTATAGGTGTTGGAGGTGGATGAAGTGGGAACTCAAGCAACTTTCTGCTTTTACTCTGCCATCTTGGCTCCCCAAGAGGACATTTTTAGCACTTTAAATTTAATTCCTAATAACAAGTGACTTTCATTGAAATATCTAGTTTGAAAAGTATAGGTTTGGTTTATTATTAATAGCTTATCACATTTGAAACTGTCTTCCCTGAATGAGAACATAGATTTACAACCTCTGTGATGGAGTTATTTGAAGTAGAATTTAGAAATCAAAACTAACATTCCAGAGGTTTTCTTTTATATTCTTGGAACTATAATTAAATTATTGCCTCAATTCTTCACTTCTGGGATCTCAGAGCTAACTGTAGAAAAAAATTCAAATGGTGAGATTCCAATACTCAACCACAAAGTTTTTCATTCATTGTCTTGATAAGACTCAAGCATACCTGGGCTCATTTTTGGGGGGAATCTACAATTTTCTTATTTAAATAAGAAACAATCTTGTAAACTGGAAGGTCCAGGGATAAGGAGACAAGACCGCAAATTCTGGCTCTGATTTTTGTTATTTACATGACTATCATCCAATCATTTAATGTAATTCAGTGAAAAGAATGGTCAGTTTAGAGTCAGAACACCTGGACTGTTCATATATTACCTCTACTACTTGCTACCTTTGTTACCTTGGATAAGCCACTTAAATATTTAAAACCTCAATTTATTTATCTATAAAATAGGGACAATAATAATTTATACATAATGTGTTGATTTAGGGGGTAAATGTTATGAAAATTTAGAAACAATTGTAGAAATGAAAATCATTATAAGTATCAATATATATTTCAGAGAACAAAATTTAAAGTTTTTTTTCAATAATCTTTTCCCCCCATCTTCATTTATAATTTTGTCAGACTGAGGAACTCCCTGTGAGGAATTTCCTTCTTCTGAGATAGATCAACAGCTTGTCTGCAAAAATATTCTTAGAGAGTAGGTTCAAACATTGTATGATTAAGTGACTTAGCCATAGTCATAAAGCCTATAGTCATAGGCAGAAGTGGAAACTAGATCATCCTAACTTCAAGTCTGGTAGAAATCTCCATACTACACTGTTCCTCTTGACATCATTAATGAAAATGACATGGCATTTTAATTATTTTAATATGATAAGAAATATGGTGTAATGAATGGCACTGACCTCTGTGCCTACATATATATCTGTTTGTATATGTGTACACATATCCATATGTATACAAATACACACTCTGTAGATATTAAAATATTAAGATACAGAGCAACCTCTGAAATCATTTGAAGCATTTCATATAGCTGAGGATAGCTCTTAAGAAAATATAGTATAGTATCTGACATCCTGAGTTTCAGTTAAAATCAATCTAGTCAACTAAATGTTCATTTATGTTCCATTGCATTATGTTTAAATGAATTACATCTAATAGTGATGGAAGGTGCATTTTCCCCCTTCCAGTAAAACATTAGCTCACCAGAACCAAGCATTCATAGTAAATAGCTACAAATTTGAGGAGGTTAAAAAAAGAGAAAGTCTTCATATTCTCCTCCTCCAAACCCCCATCTGTACTCTATGTATCAGAACTCAAAAGGAAAGTCACAATTTGAAGTTGAATCGTAAGCAGATTGTTACACAAAATGTGTCTCAACCTTAACTCCAGGGAGGGATTTAAATTCCTTTAGCAAAAAAATAGTCTTTCCCTTTCTTCTCCTTCAAATACCTCCTATCTGTGTGGCATAGGAAGACTTTACCAGTATCTTGGCACTGATCTTCACAGTAGGGCAAGGGCTATAACTGTGTTTTCATTTGCAGCCCAGTGGATTTAAATCACTTGAGAAAAATCAGGACAGGTCTACTGGATAAAATCTTGGGAATCCCAGTAGTTAGCTTATTAAGGGCTGGTTCACAGAAAAAATAAGAATAAGGAAGAATTATTAAATAAAAATTTCCTTTATTGTACTTTGTATACCCCCAAGTAATTATGACCAACACAAGTTTCCTGTGTCCTTTAAATTATTTATCTATCTATCATCTATCTATCTATTTGTTTGTCTGGTTTTTTTTTGTATATTTTCACCCTACTTGCATCCCTGAGTTAAAACAAACAGATCCTTCTTTCAAGATGCCGTAAATCACCCTGATTTTCTACAGGTTCCATGTCCTTTTGGCTTCCTAGAGTCAAAAAGAAATATGTATATAATTTAATGCCTATTACATACACACACATACACACACACACACACACACACGCACACACTCCCACATGCATGCACATGCACACTTAACTAGCCAAAATAACCCTTTCTGGTCCTTCAGAATTTGTTTTACCATCTCTCAAGTGATACATAGTAATCTGTGACCAAGGCTAAGTAGATGCTTCTCAGCTATACTATCACATCAATTATCTTGCAAATTATCCTGATGTCCAAATGACTATGACATAGGTAAGTACATCCTTTTTTTCCTTCCAATTTCTAGTAATAAATGTCTCTTCTGTGTCTGGAACAGTTACCTTCAGATGATGCAGTACAAAAATTAAATGAATAAAATAGAATGTATGATATGATGTGATGTGATTTGATATGTGTGATACATAATAAAAGATTCAGTGTGATATGATATGATATGATATGATATGATATGATGTGATGTGATGTGGTATGATATGATATGATATATATGACATGACATGATGTGATGATGTGATACAATATGATATGATATGACATGACATAATATGAATTGATGGCATGGGATGAAATATGACAATATATTTGCCTGCCTAATATTTTCCCAATTTTTTTTCAAGAAGTCTATACTATATAACATAAGTTCTTAGCATGGAGTCATAGAATTTTTAAAATACATGTTGATAATTATATTTCAAATTTGATTAGTTTCCTTTGTAAACTCATGCATTTGGTTTTATGTACCTTATAGTAAGTGATTAGTAAATGCTTCTATATTTGGAGTTTCAAATTAAACACGAATATGGTCTACCAACTTTGTAGGAGCCCTATATTCTACTCATACTTTATGTGGGAGTTATAAACTATTTTTATATCATAAATCCTTTTGTTATTTTGGTTAATTTTTTGAATATTTTTGACAATATCTCTTTAATTCATGAGTGAAGAATACCATAATTCACAACATAAATGAAAAAGAACACATCATTTTATGACTTCCTGGCTTTTGGAGAGAGACGGTAACAAGTAAAAGAGGAAGTAAAAAAGAACTTGAGTCAAATAAAGAGAATAAAACCATGCAGACGGCTTGGAGAGATTGAGAGTAGTAAAGGAGATCAGAGATTGAATCTAAAGAAAACAAATTTAGTGAAATCTAGGAGAAACTAAGGAAATTTTGAAGGAAAAATTCTAGACCCAAACACTGGTAAGGAATCTAATTCTACATGTAACAAAAGAAAGCTCAATAAAAATTAACGTTACATATGATAACCAAATAGAAACAAGGATTATTAAGAAAAATTAGGGAATAGTTCTTCAAGAAGTTGTTTATAGAAGGAAAAGAAAGTATTTGGTAATCCAAGTGAAGAAAAATAAGTAAAAGTAAGTATAATTATTAGTGGATTAGACAAATGGAAATAGTGATGAATAGGAAACAATGGAAATAGACAAGTGTCTAATACAAGGCTGAAGGAAAGTTGTGTTGCCATAACTATGGAGTTGCTGAAAGGTTATCGACATAACTTGCAGAACAAAATGCATTCTTTTTCAAATGGCTAATGTCGGAATTAATTTTGCTTAACTATGTGTGTTTATTACAAGAGCTTTGTTTTTCTTCTTTCTTACTCCCCCAACTGTGTGGTAGATGAAAACAATGTTTGTTTATTTAAAATATTAAACAATATTTAATCAGAAAGATCAAAGAAGGAATAAAATCTTTCCCATGTGGATAGGATGTTAATAATTGAAACATAGAAGGTAAAGATACTGAGCTCTTATTTTCTTTCTATTTTTCTGCAAAAAAATAGTATTACCTTCACAATGGAAATGATAAAATCAAAAGAGCTAATAGGGAGTTGGTAATTGAGATAGTAAAGAAAAAATAATTGAGCATATAATTGCCCTTGATAAATTCAATTTACCTGTCTTATAGGAAATGTACTATACTTCATGAAATGCATTGCTAAAAATGATTATGATATTTCAGAATTAGTCAGAACAAACTTCTGACTAGGGATTTTTGCAATTGGGCAAGAACCCTGGGGCAACAAGCACAAAGTGCATGTTCATTTGGATGAAGGGTGTTGGGATAAAGACCTCAGGATATCAGCACAAGACTTATTTAAAGAAAGATGCTATTAAAGGAGGAGTACAGGACAAAGAAGGAACATACCATCTGCTATATTGCTATTTTAGGCAGATATTTATCTTCTTGGAGCATACAATATCAAGTAACAGCACATGTCATCAGAATGCTCTACATTCAGTACCCAGGGTAGAGCTCTAGCTGCTCTACCCCTTTGTCTCTGGACCAAGGCAGATTACAGTAGATCTGTTACCTCTGCCATTCTATTTGAAAGTGATTCTTTCGGGGCAGCTAGTTGGTGCATTGAGTAGAGCGTCGGCCCTGGAGTCAGAAGGACCTGAGTTCGGATCCGGCCTCAGACACTTAACGCACACACAAACAAAAACCTAGTCGTGTGACCTAGGGCAAGTTACTTAACACCTATTGCCCTCCAAAAAGCAAAAAAAAAAAAAAGTGATTCTTTCAAGGAAAACTTCATGGAGAATCTTGAACTTCTATTAGTTGTATAGTTTAAGAATTAGTTCTCTGATAAATGGAGAGGAAAGGATGGGTAGCAGAATGGAAAGTAAGCAAGGTGAAAAGGGGGAGAAGGGAAATTTGGGTGACAAGACAGGGATGCAGAGGTAAAAGGAAGGTGTGCCACCTTTATTTACTTTGGCTCAGGCATAATATTGCTAGTTATGTCCAGCAAAGTGAAAGTTCCAATGAGGTTTTTGTTTTAATTTTTCAGGTCTAATTCTATTTTGAATGTTCCTGACTCTGGTGAATCAAATTTAATAGCTCATCATGTAAAAAAAAAAAAAAAAAAAAAACAATTCAGAAAAGCTTAAGTCACCTGAAAATTGGTTGATTGACTTGGTACAAATTTGGCCAAGATTCAGCTGTTACATAAAACTGCATAAAGTTATTTAATTCATTTTGTTAAAATTGCCAAATAGAAGTTTCATGGGAAAAAAATTTATCACTTTCTTTCCCACTAAAGCATTAAAATTAGTCAGTAGTTAGACATATCTTATGTTACTCAATTAGCATGAATCTCATGTTCTAGAATCGCATTTATTCAATTTTTCCCCTAGAAAAAAAATAGATATTGAATAAAGTAGGTTCTATATTTGTGTAACCTAAGTTCCGGGCTAATAACCCAATTTGTATGCACTTTGGAATGCCAGCAACTTAGAAGGAGGCTACTACTTCTTCCTTCAGGAGATGAGAGTTCTCTGAAGTGTTGGAATTTTTTTCATGTAATATAGCTAGCAGACCCTAAATGGTATCTTCTCCATTGGTTACCTGTCAATGTAGTTTAATTAGTTTTTTTTTTTAAGGGTGCTTAATGATGATATTATAAGAATAGTTGGTTCCACACTCTCTTCCTCAAATGGCAGTAAACCTTCCCCAATGTATTTGCTTGGAATACAGGGGGAAATGGGCTCCAGTTTAGGAAATTCATGTATCAAAGGACAAATCTACAAATCTAGATTATCTCAACTCCCTTTCTTCCTTTGTGAATAAATCCTGATTTTCTACTTAGTTGTACCTTTCTGTGACTCCGTACAGAATCTTGAACCTGCCTTTCTGTAATGTTTCTACTTTGTCCTGGACCTCCAGTGCAGATGCAACAATTCTTGATATGTTGCTAGTATACCAGTCACAAGGCCAAATCTTGCTAACTTCTAAAGTTCACAAGGTCATTCTCTTATAGAGGTGGGAGAGGAGGGAAGAGATAGAGAGAGACTCTCTCCTCCCCTTACCCTGAGCAATTTCTTCTCAAGACACAATCACTAGACTGACCTACCATTGGATTTTTGAATTATAAACTTGTTCACTGTTTTTATCCAAGCTCTATTAGTTGTGACCAACTCTTTATTTTTGGGTAAGTGACTTACCCAAGGTAACACAGCTATTTTTTGTGTTAAGTGTCTGAGGTTGGGTTTGAATTCAGGTCCTCCTGACTCCAGGGCTGGTGCTCTATTCACTGTACCACTTAGCCATCCCCATCCATTAGTTTTTAAGACACTTCACTTATTTTTTGACTTTGTGATCTGAATAATACCTTTGTGTCCATAAAAGTGCATAGGCCTTATTCTTATTTTGTCCATCCCTCTGATTTGCTGATTGTTTTACTTGATAAATCTTAGGGGCCCACTATAATTATGGAAATAGATGTATGGAACACCCCTCTCACACTTATGCAAGTTTCTTCTGAAAGCATATTGGGTGGGGTGCATTTATAAGCAGGTAAATTTGCATTTGGTCCCCATTTAAAAATGCTTTTGCTCTTCTTGTTGTCCTTATTTACACCTTGACACCTTTGAAAAAGGAAGTATCATACTGGTTCTTCTCTGTCCCTCTAGATCCTAGACAATACCTCTTGGTCTTGACTCTTCACCTCTCAAGACAGCCTGTGCTTTATTCTATTCCTTTTAAACCCTCTACTCTGGTAGCTGACAGGGTACCATATTTAGGACCTGTTAATAATGTATTATCATCTCCTCTGTAAAACAATACCAAATTAAAATGCTCAGTTCCATAAAGAAAGTTTCTTTTTTTCTTAGACATTCCCACTTTCCTCATATATCTTTATTTCCATGGTTCAGATTCTAATTATTGTAAATATTCCTTTTACCCAGTCAGATTGAAACCCATCCATATCTTCTTATCCTGTGCAGTTCTTATATATGTTCTTCCATTAGTTCTCTAAAGTGTCTGCTCAATGCAATACATAAATTCCTCTAGGTCTCTTAATAGTATATAAGTATAATACTTGTACTTTTTATCCTTCTTTTGTTGTTCATGAATAACATAATGGGATTTTCAATCATATATGAAATAGATATTATTATTGTTGTGGTTTTATAATATGTATGTACAATATCATTGGCATTGGGCTACAATCTACTTCCAAACACTTTTAGTCTTGCTACATAATTATAATTATGATAATTATAATACTTACCCTTTAAGATAATTTGACAGATCAATTAAAAGAGATTGGCAAGTCAAAGAAGGGGACAGGATTCCAGTGACTTAAATTCTAGTGACCTCTATCATAATATCTCCCTTGCCTCTTGCAAATGACTTCCATTACCTCTATGCCCCAGATAAATTATATTCCTTGCTCTCCATGCACATTCTAAGTTTTCCTAAGTTTCTTGTTTCATCTGGAAAATATCCCTTTATTTTCATCTAGCTAGTAAATTTCTAGGGACTCTTTAAAGAAAATTTAAAATTTTATCTATTCCTAGAAATATTTCATGATCAGATTGTCACATACTATTTTATCTCTACTTCTTCTTAAGGGACATGGTTCCATGGAATCATAGTCTCAGTCAGTTGAGAACTCTTGTCATATGTGGAGCAACTATGTACACTATTCTTGGGTTCATTCATACAGTTGGATCTAGATATATTTTCCTGAGTTTCTGTTTGACCAGTAATAAGTAGAATATGAAAAAAGGTGAAAACCCTCCTAATTAGTCTTACTCTCTTCCTTTAAGGCTTCCTTTCCACCACACCCCATCTGCCACCCCTATCAAAAACGATAGTCTCCAATTTGAGGGATGTAATGTGGAAGATAGATTAGACTAGTTCTACTAGGTGAAACTGGAAATCCTAGTAAGAGAAAGTAACTGAGAGGCAAATTTAAGCCTTATTTTGTAAGAAAAATACTTGCGAAAGATTAGAGACATTCAGATATAGAATGAGGTTGCTGGGGGTGTGAGGTGTTATTCCTCAATAGGGAAATATAAGCAAAGCCTGAATATGACTAGTGTGGTAGCACATTTTTCTTGGATTCAGATAATTATGTGACCTCTGAGTTCCTTTCCAACTCCAAGATTTTGTGACATGATGAATATCTACCCACCTCCTCCCATCTTCCAAATGTCTTTTCTAGTGATGAGGAGGGTATTCACTGTACTATTTGCAAGCAGAGACAGATGAACTTGTTTCTTCAAGAAGCAAAAATAAGATGGCTAGTGGAGATGGCCAGAGTTTTGTGGAAAGATTGTCTGAGTCAGCAAAACTGGATTCAAACCCCAGCCCTTACATATTATAGCAGTAAAATGATGAGCACATTATTTAATCTATTCTCTCCTCAGTGTCCTCACTTATTGAATGTCTATAGTAATGCCTGCAACATCTTCTTCCCAGGGCTGTAATAAAGAGTCAAATGTAAGTTGGTTCTGTAAGCCTAAGTTGAATTAATGCTGTTAATATTATGATAGATATATAAGGCAAGTATTCCTACTTCAAGCTGTTAAAAAAGCAAAATTTGCAATTGTTCCCCATTCACCAACATCAAATCTCCATGGCCTGACATTCTAGACCTTTATAATATTTCTCCAAACTACTTTCCAGCTTCATTTTCCACTCTACACCTATTCAGATTAGAGACAGTATGGAAAGCTGGATAACACTCTTGGAGTGAAGATTTGTGTTCTTTTTCTGAAGCATAATGACTATATGACCCTCAGCAAGTTAGTTAACCTCTCATTTACCGTGGCCATTCACTAAGCATAAATTACAAAGAAGGTGCTGATGTACATTAGTAGAGGGAGTTTGCCCATCCTGAAATTCCCTGTAGAAATAAAATCACAAGTCCTTTCCCTATCCTTGTAGTTGTTTGGCTTCTCTAGGGTCGTCTATCTAAATTACTGACCTCCTAAATTTTTCTTGCCCTTTCTTACTTCTATTAACTTGCTTCCAAAAGCAGGCTCCATATGCATCCACTTAAGTTCCCTTCTCATATATTGAACTACATAAACTCCCAGGATTTGCCCCTCCATAGACAATTAATTAATACAATTGAACATATTAACACCTGAAACATCCCCTGCCTAGCCCACAAAAAGCAATTTTCCTGCTGTTTTAATCCTACCAATCTTTTAAAATTTAGCCCCAACTTCTCCTTATCAGTGAAATCTTCTTTGACTCAAAACCAATATTTTCCTTTTGAATATCCTATAGCTGCTTGGATTTATCTTATTCATTTTCATACTTTATTGATTAGCAGAAAACTTTCATGATTGTTCTGGACAAAAATTTCATTTCTAAATAGCCAAAAATGCTTATGAGTCTCTCTAAATTGAGCTGGGTTGATCCTCTTCCAGCAGGCATACAGTCTAAATGATTCAGGGCTATACTCTAAAGCATTACTATGTGCACCATGGTTTCAGGTCTGATGGCAAGATCTTAGAGATCTAAAATTTACCTCCACCACAAAATGATGCATCAGAGTACCTTGCCAAGATCATTGCATATAGTAGGCAAATTAATATGCTGACTAGAAAAAGAGGCTAATTGTGACTTTTTTTTCCTCTTTAGTTTTCACAAATTTATTTCTTTTATTTTATTTTTAGAATTTGGCTAGGCTATTTCTTTATTTTGAGATTCATGGGGCAGGCCCTTTTCTGTTCCTTATTTAGCCCTTTGATTGGAATCCATTACTTTCAAAATAATTCAAAAGTCAGAACTGCTTCTCTTCTGCTGGTTTAACCCCATCATGCACAATCTCTAGAGAATGATCTCCATACCTAGTGCACACAGAAAGAGGGCATATTAGGTGGGACATTTCAGTATTTATCTTCCACCAGAATAAAAATACAAACTTCTTATTTTCACTAAATGGCTTATCCACTGCTTGCAAATCTTATCATTTCCCCATCTGCCTACAAGGCTTTTATTTCTGCTTAAGATTTCTACTCTGAGGGGCTATTCTTTTAGAGGTACAATATTTTTCAGTGCAAATTGAATTAATGATTTAGTGAGTAAAAGGGAAAATTGTGAATAAGCTTTAAAATTAGAAGGTTCTTTGCTTTTGACTTTCAATGTGTGTTGCCTACAGCAAGAAATGACAACTTTCTCTTCAATCAATGTTTGCAGAGTGCCTTCCTTTAGTTTAGGCAAAATGACATATGATTTAAAGGACTCCAGAAAGGCTTTTGATTCAAAAGTCTCCCCCAATACTGGTCTAGATGCGGTCACTATGAAGGTTTATTATTAAAACATCTTTCTTTTGGATAAGGCATTGAAATCTCAGGATGTCCTTCTAAAATATGATTTTTGGCCAAGAGTAAAAGCAAGAACTCACCTGAGCTTGACCCCAAACCCCTCTAAATACCTTTAACAATGACTCTAAACAAATCTACAGTAGCAGAACCCAGAGAAAGATGAAGTGAAACAAATGTCGAGCCCAATACAACTTGGAAAGCAAGGAAGGCCTGTGGTACCAGGGTAAGAGAAGAGTGCAGTCCAGTCTAGGCCATGCCAGCACACCTGGGGCCACAGCAAACCCAAAGCAGGCCTCAATGTGACTGAATCACTGGCAGCAATGGCAGTTTCCAGACTTCTTAGCCCATAGACAACAAAAACAACTTAAAAGATCAGTAGGAAAGCCTGTCCCACCTGGGTGAGAGTAGAGCAATGTCTAACACAGCACAGACCAGGCCATAGCAAACTAAGAGCTCGCCTTTGGAGTGACTGAAACAGCAATAGCATTGGCAGTAGCTACTTCTAGGCTCTCAGCCTACAGACTGTAAGGGGGTCAAACAACAGGTCAGAAGGAGATTACCAGGGTTTTTTGTTTGTTTGTTTGTTTGGTTGGTTGGTTTTTTTGCTCACATTGAAGAATACTCTTGCTTTGCCCATACTCAGATCTGGGTCATAGTCCTGGATAGCAGTCTCAGGGCAAGGAGGAGTGCTAGTACACAGTGCTAGTACATTGCAGCCACAATGGAGAGGAGACACACCTCACAGTTCCATGGCAGAAAAGCATGTTTGTGGTGACTCACATATCAGAGCACAGACCAGGATAGTAATAAATTTCTCTCCTTATGTCATATGACCTTGGAAGAACTAAAGACTTTCAGGTCCTTAGAAGTATCTCTGAAAACAGCTGAACCAAACCCCTGATGCTTGGGACAGTGCACACTCCACCCTATTCAAGACATCCTAGTAGAACCTTACTTTAGCAAAAAAAATAAGTCAAGTGATTGGCTTGGAAAATGAGCAGATGATGGGGAAAACTGTAACTATAGAAAGATATTATGGTGACAAGGCAGATCAAAACACATACTGAGAAAAAAGACCACAAAGTCAAAACTCCTACATCTAAAGCTTCCCAGAAAAAAAAATATGAATTGGTCTCTGGCCATACTAGAGCTCAAAAAGGATTTTGAAAATCAAGAAAGAGAGGAAAACTTGGGAAAAGAAATGAGAGCTATGCAACAAAATTATGAAAAAAATGAGTTGATAATTGGTAAAGGAGACCCCCAAAATGAAGGAAATAACAGCTTAAAAAACAGACTAGATCAAAAGGTAAAAGAGGTCCAAAAAGTCCATGAGATAAAGAATGCCTTAGAAAGCAGAATTGGACAAATGGAAAATGATGTTCAAAATCTCACTGAAGAAAATAATTCCTTAAAAATTAGAAGGTAGCAAATAGAAGCTAATAACTTCATGAAAACTCAAGAAACAATCAAACAAAGCAAAAAGAATAAAACAATTAGAAGAAAATATGAACTATCTCATTGCAAAAACAATTGACCTAGAAAATAGATCTAAAAGAGATCATTAAAAATTTATTGGAGTACCTGAAAGTCATAATAAAAAAAGAGCCTAGACATCATTTTTCAAGAAATTATCAAGGAAAACTGCCCTGATATTCTAGAACCAGAAGGTAAAATATAAACTGAAAGAATCCACCAATCATCTCCTGAAAGAGATCCCAAAAGGAAAACTTACAGGAATATTATACCCAAATTTCAGAGTTCCCAGGTCAAGGAGAAAATATGGCAAGCAGCCAGAAAGAAACAATTCAAGTATCATGGAACCACAGCTAGTATAACACAATATTTAGCAGCTTCTCCATTAAATAATTTGTGGGCTTAGAATTTGATATTCCAGTGAGCATAGGAACTAAGATTACAATCAAGAGTCACCTACACAGCATAATGTAATATAATCCATGAGGGGAAAAAGAACATTCAATGAGACAGAGGATTTTCAAGTATTCTCAAGGAAAAGATCAGAGCTAAATAGAAGCATAAAAATGTAAACAGGAAAGGAAAATCATAAAAGACTAAATAAGGCTAAACTTTTTATATTCCTACATGGGAAGATATTTATAACTCATAAGGCGTTTCTCATTACTAGTGTAGTTAGAATGAGGGCATAGAAGTGAGTTGAATCCAAAGGGATGGTATCTAAAAATAAAGTGAAGGGGTGAGAGAAAGAGAAGGGAAAAGATATAATGGGGTAAATTTTCTCATAGAGGTAAGAAAAGTTTTTACAGAGGAGGGGAAGAGGGAGGATGTGAAGGGGTATGAGTGAACCTTATTCTCATCAGAATTGGCTCAAAGGGAAAAATATGCAAACTCATTTGGATACAGAAAATTACCTTAACCCACAGGAAAGTTGGAGGGAAAGAAGAGAAGAGAAGTGGGAGTGATAGAAAGGAGATCAGTTTGGAGGAGGGAGTAGTTAGAAGCAAAAAATGTTTGAGGTGGGACAGGATAAAAAGAGAGAGAATTGAATAAATGGGGGTGAGGGAATAGGGTGGAGGGAAATACAGTTAGAAGTAGTAACTGTGAAAAAAATTTAAACAAGTTTCTTTGATAAAAGACTCATTTCCAAAACATATAGAGAACTGAGTCAAAATTACAAAAATTAGGCCCATTACCCAATTATCAAATGATCAAAAGATATGATCCATTTTCAGATGAAGTAATAAAAGTTACCTATGGCCATGTAAAAATACTCAAACTCACTACTGATTGAAGAAATGCTCATTAAAATAATTCTGAGCTACATCATGCCTATTAGATTGGCTAATGGGAAAGAAAAGCAAAATGACAAATGTGGATGGAGATGGGAGGAAAATGAGACAATAATGCATTGTTGGTGAAGTTGTGAACTAATACAATTATTCTATAGAACAGTTCAGAATTATATCCAAAGGGCTATAAAAGGGGTAAGGGTCGGGGTGGCAAGGTGGCACAGTGAGTGGAGCGTCGGCCCTGGAGTCAGAAGGACCTGAGTTTGGATCTGACCTCAGACACTTAATGCACACACAAACAAAAACCTAGCCGTGTGACCTTAGGCAAGTTACTTATCCCCAATTGCCCTCCAAAAGGAAAAAAGAAGGGGAGGTAAGGGTCAGAATATTAATGAAGACAAATCAACATCAAAATATGAATATATGGGTCATGGAGTAAAAGGGGCCAGAAGAGGGAGGCATTTTCTGAAGAGGAGGCAAAGCCAAGAAGCACACAAGTTGAAATACAGCAAGAGAGAAGACTGTAATAAAGAGGCTGTAATAGCTGATGACTACACAAATCACAGGATTTAAGATTGTAAGGGACCTTAATGATAATATCATGTATCATATTTTAGAGATGTCAATGTTGAGAACTATTGAGGTAAATTGACTCATTCTGTGTCAAATAGTGACTTAGCGAAATATCTTAGATGTGAATTTAGGACTTAAGATTCCAAATCCAGCACCTTTCCTATACAACAACATGTCAACCTCAAAGAAGAGTTCTATTGATTTATAGTGTGTTATACCTGTTGTCATAAACCCCAGACTTAAGCTACATCTGAAGTCCTTTCAGTTGGAGAGCTCTCACTATTGCCCCTTTAATGGTTCTCTCTATTAGCCACTGAATCTGAAGAGCATAAGGCATTATCTACTACCATTGGCCTTCTCCCATAATCCCTTTATCTTTATCCGGCTACAATGTCAAGCAATTCCATTACTTTCCTTCTTCTAGACTTGAATTTCTCTAACTTTTCCTGTGGATAAAAAAGAAAATGGGGCTACTGCTGAAAGCTATCTTGACTTTCTATGGCCCACTTACACAATTGTATGTGTCAACATAAAGTATGTCGTGACTTCTGTGACTTAATATATAATAATATTCTTAAAGGTAAATCACTCTTTCCCTTCTAGTTTAAAACCCATGATCCTATTAGACTGTTAGAGACATGTCTGAAAAAAATGTTAAAACAGGAATGACTTCATATAAGATATGTTGGCATGAATGGGCTGAGATCCACATCACCTTAGGGAATAACCAGATTAAAGAAATATCAGCTCACAGAGCTATCAATATATCGAAATAAGAGTGACCACACTGGGATATACCTGAATTCTATTCCTAAAATCTACTAAAGAATCAATGATCTCTGGTAAGCAAATTCCCCTTAGACCTAAATTCTGTCCAATTCTTCAAGGAAATCTGACATGTTTAGGCTTCTTCTGTTGAGTATATTTCTTGGCATATACTTGTTACTGTTTTGTGTTTTTGCTTTTGTAATTATCATTTAATCTACATGATGCCAAACATGCAAATACATGTAAACATCTCTGTGATGTTTCACTCCTAAACTAGATTGTTTAAAGCACATTGCTAGTGAATCCAAAATCACAGATTTTATACCCACATGAGTCAATTAACTTTATTCTCTTCCCATAGTAAGAGATTACACCTAAAACACCAGTCATTCTTCTCAGAAATGGGAGTCAGATGAGACAGTGAACAGGTCTTCCATAAATCTGACATCACTAACAATAAGGTAGATAAAAATATATGCCCTAATACCATATTTGTACGTATGAAGAAAAACAACTTTAAGTTTGAGAAGGAAGAGATATCTTAATAATGAATGTGTTGATATAGTATTATCTATCTCTGTCACTGTTTCGATCTTTGTCCCTCTGACTCTGTTTCTCTCCTATACCTCTCTCTCTCCTCTCTACCTATCTACCCATACAATGTCTAGTTGAAATAATAATTAGTTATAAAATGGGATCTACAGACTATTTTTGGAAAAATGTATAAAAGAAGTTGCTACTACATATGTGATTAACTGCTTTTAAATAACTAATATATTTCATCTTGATTGCTCTTTTATGGCTAAATAGCATCATATAATCTCTCCCCCCTTATTAATTTCATTAGATTATCAGGAGACCTGAGTAGAACTAAAAGTCTCACCTTGGTCCTTAAATTATTTCTGCACTTTATGATGTCAGTTGGGTGTTTCTTCCCCCAAAGTGAGAACTTTAAAAGACCTTAGCCTACAAGGCCATTGTATCCTGGGCCATCTCCAATTGTTCTGATGAAAATCTGGCCACTGAATCCAGATGGATCTGGAGGAGAAAGGGAGGCTGGTGACCTTGCACAGCCCTCCCTCATTCAAATCAAAGTCAACTGCAAGTCATATCATCATCTTTCTGATGTCATGGTCCTCTTTGAAAATGGAGGACAAACACAGCAGCCACCATTACACTGAATCTCCGTTTCCTCATATATAACTTGAGAACATTTGGGCTAAATGAGCTTTTAAAGCCCTTCTTTCTCTAACATCTTATTCCTTGTTCTCACTTTAATGGGTATAACACTAAAATTATAAAATAATTTTTCAAAATGTCAGGAAAACATTTGGGGATATAAATTCTAGATCTTACATTACATCAATCTTATGGATTGTAAGTTTTTTATTGTTCATAGGTATTTAAAAGCAACAATTTTGACTATGAGATGATAGTAATAGTAATATGGTGATGATGATAATGATGGTTAGAATTATATAATGGTGGTTAGAATAAAACAATATTTTTTTACCTAACAAAGTTATGCTACAAATTAAATTGAGAGAACTTTTGCTGAATATATACACATAAATTTATGTTATATATGTATACAAACATACACACACACACACACACACACACAACCCCTCCAAATTCTCTATACTTCAGCCACATTACAAAAATAATTGACCCCTTTACACATATTCCTCTCTTCACAGCATTATTCACATCTGGAATACATCTCCACTTTTGTTGCCATTGAAAACTCACCTGTCTTTCAGAGTACAAAATAAATGCTCCCCCTTCCATGACTCCTGCCTTCCCAACTGGAAATAAGTTTTAATTCCTTGGACCTCATAAGCCACTTTACAGTACTATAGAATCACACACACATAAACATACATACATACATACATACATACATACATACATACACACACATACACACACATCAGCATTAACTGTTAGAAATAAATGATAATCTTATTTTGAAACACAATTTCTCACTTTTAGGATCATAAAAGCTCAAAAGATACTTTCCCTTTCTTTTGGAAGAAAAAAAAACAGCTACAGTCAATATGACAAAGTTCTCAATTAAAATAAACAGCATAGTGACTTCATCTTGATAAGGATATATTCACTGATATGCATAGAAGGAAAATGCATTATTTCAAAAATAATTTTAGCTTAAAATATATTTTCCTTTGCTTCAATATCACTTCAAAAATAGAAAAGTAATGGTATTTTAAGAAGTATGAGGCCTTACCATAGTCTTCTTCAAATTTATCACAAAAGTAACAATATTTATATCCAAACTTGCCTTTGCAGTGTCCTTTAAGACACTGAAGAATTTTTTAAAAAGAAAATCGCTCCCTATTTTTAATCAGTAATAAAGTATCTAGCGCATCCTATATGACATAAATTGCACTAAGCTCTATGGATAAAACAAAAGAAGTAAAAGTATTGCTGGTCTTAAGAAATTTGCAATCAGTTATATAATGCACAATCTACTTAGCCTGACAATCATGGCTCACCACAATTATGTACCTCCTTACTTTTCTAAGTGTATCTTGTATCAATCCTCTCAACTTACTTCAGCCACAATGAAAAATAACTGACCCCTTTACATATACTGATATTCCCTACATTCCTGTCTTTGTTTAAAGCATCACTAACATCTAGAATGTGCCTTCATTCATGTTGCCTGTTGAAATCACACCTGTCCAGAGCCCAAATCAAATCCTTGACCCCTGCCTTCTCAACTGGAATTGAGTTGCCCTTCCTTGAACCTCATAATCCACTTTACAGGTATGTAGTCTCTTAGACTAAAGAGCAGGGATGGACCTTGGAGACAATTGAGCCCAAAGCTCTCATTTTACACAAGACAGAATTCAGGCCTATGAAATTTGAATGATTTTGCCAAGGTCATATAGAATTATAGTAGACTGAATTAATCCTATAGCTTCTACCTCAAGATTCAGGGAGCCTTCTACTATATTTGTTCATCTTTCTTTTTTTTTCTTTTTTTGCTTTTCATAAAGATATTTTCATTCTATTCTAATTAAAAGTTCATGTGTTATATAAGAGTATGAACTCCAGAAGGGGCAGATAATAGTAATTTTTTTCCATTTTTTTCCTCTAACACAGCTCTCTGAATATAGATGGTTAATAAAGGCTTATTGAGATATCCTGTACTCTGTAAAGAGTCAGGAGATGATAATCACAGAACAGTTCATACCTTCTGTCGCATCTGTTTTACTTTGTTTCAAGATGATAAGTATGAAGATATGATTAGGATATAATATATAATAAAATTAATCCATGAAATTGTATCATAAAATAAAGAGAAGTGTTTCTTCAATAGAATTAACTTCTTTCAATCAATGTTTATCTAATACTTACAATATGAGCTATACTGGGACAATTCTAGTTGCTGTTATTGGTTAGTTGTTTTTCAGTCCTGTCCAGCTCTGCATGACCCCTTTTAAGTCTTCTTGGCAAATAAATTGGAGTAGTTTGCCATTTTCTTCTAGAATTCCCCTTACAAACAAGATTAAGTGATTTGCCCAGGGTCATACAGCTATGAAATGTCTGAGGCCAGATTTAAATTCAGGGAAATTAGTCTTCCTTACTCCAAGTGTGGCACTCTATCTGATTCACCATCTAGCTGCCCCATAACAATTCTAATAGGTAGACTTAAATGACTGTGTGGCCCTTGGCAAATAATTTAACTTCTTAGTGTCCTGGGCAACTTCATAAGCCCATAGGTTGTGTAGAAGGTGCTACTTTACATTAGTAAAGGGGGTCCCCTCAACTGGGAATTTTCTATCCCAATGAAATCACACCTAGCTCATACCTTATACATGAAACACTATGATGAGTGCCAAGGATGTATAGATAAAATCCAAATCATACAATATAAATAAAGGGAAAATAGCACCTTTCTCTAGTAAGCAAGGTGGCCTAGCATGCCCAAAGAACTCTGAGTTCACACAGACCAGATTCTATTCTGAGAAAACTGACCCATAAGGAGTAGGTTTCTCTTACAAGCTATTATCTAGCCCCAGAGTAAAACTCTAGACAAATCTTCTTTTAAAAATTTACATATAACTTATAGTTCTGTATTCCTCAGACCTAGCCCATAGAGTACCCCCCCACAAAGATATTGCAAGGCAGAATAGATACATTGTGCCCTAGTGACATACCCTCTGAGAGAATACTGAGATACAAACAAAAAGGGGCTCATATCAACTAGATTATTAATAGGTTTTATTAGGATTAATTAGGTTAACTTGAGGAGGTCACCCACAAGAGGCCAGTGTTGCTGGGTGGCAGCAGGACAAAGTGACATCATGGACTCTTACAGCAAATTCAGGCCAGGCCAAGTATCATATAGAAACAAAAATGAGTAGGTATAATGCCAGGGAAGATCCAAGATTACATGCAAAATTTCCCATCGGAATAGCAAAAGGCTATTTACATTTACTCAAGGTAGTTTACTCTCTCTTTGAGACTTGAGGTCATGTTCCTAGGCTCTGGCTACCACCATACCAATACTCAATGAATAATATAGCTAATAACTAAACAATACAAACTTGAATAGTCCAGTATAGTTCCTATTGTAGGTACTAAATAAATGTTGAATGAAATAAGTTAATTTTACTTATTCTGTTTTTATTTTGTTATTAGATTTTATGGATGAATTTTATTATGTATTATATCCTAATCATATTCTTAAGTATAATATAGCAAGAAGAGCATTCATTTGACCCACCACAGAAAGCACGTCAGATGAAAAGAAGACACAGGAAAACATAAAGTTCCAAAATGCCAATTATATTCATTATAGTCCCTTAATGAGAGAAACTGAATGTGTCTAAGTAAAAGATATTTCTTTTCACTTTCAAATCTTTAACATGTGGGCACTTTTAGGAAACCATACAAAGTTGGCAAGTCCAGACCTTCTAGCTCCTTTGTGCCATATTATTAAAGGATTCTTGCTAAATATTTATTGTCCCAACAAATCAAACTTTTAATCACATTTTAATCACATTTCTAATTATCTTTAATTCTGCATTATTTTCTGGGTCCCTGGGAAGGTCAAGTTCCTCAATCTTATCTCCTTGCCCAGTACTGTGAATTGAAGAGTCACAACAAAATCCATATTGAACAGCACTAAATTCCATCAGAGTCTATTTGGTATGGTTCTTAAACATCTCTCCCCTCTAAATTAACAAACTTCGATGAAAGCCTAGGCCTATAACAGCTTATGGCTAAGAGATTATACTCTCCCCTATGCAGTTTTACAAATTCAACATGGAAGTGATACTTTAGAGATTTGTGATAGATCAATACTGCCTTGGTGTGGAAAGACTTATTATAATTTTTAAAAATTAAGAAAACATTTAAAACAAAATAACTAACAGTAACTAAATAAATATATAAAGGTTAGGGGGAGAGAGAAGGATGTACTTGAAAATCAAAGTGATATAAAAACAATGGACATCAATAGAGACTTTATTTTTAAGAACTGTACAACCATTCAAATGCAGTTGAACCTATTCCTATCCTTCTTAATTATGGGCCTAAATCAAGACACATCTGTAATATATGTCTAAGATATAAGTGGTGATGGAATAATTCATTGGATCATCCACTGATCTGCATGTCATCTTAAAAACATATGAATTCTTTATCTGTTTGGTTCTTTATGTGTGGCTTGGTAGCAGGACCCAGCTCACTTCTATTTCAAGATCCCTATAGACTGTTTAATTGAAATTTGTGGAAATGTATGGTTGAATTCTCATATAGAGGTTTTTTTTTCTGCATCAATATGTGATTTTTTGAAGTGGACACTGTGTGGTGGTCATTAAATTTACTTTTGCATTTTTCATACATGTGAACAAACATGTACTATTTAACAATGAAAAAGGATAGTACTCTCAAAAATAGTCTCCAAGAAAAGAAGTCCTAGATTTCATGCAATAAGAATAAAAATAAAATACATGAGTCATTGATTTCCAACTTGGCCTCACTTCCATATTTTAAACTTCTTTTTTTATTGGCCCCAAAAGTAGAGTTAAAGAGCTGAATAAAGACAAATGTGTCTGTGTGTAAGCTTTCACTCAGGTATGACTGATTGATTGCAGCCCGAGAGTGTGCAGCTGCTATAAATATGTAATGCCCAGCTTTTGCTATTTCATCAAACTGTTTACCAGATTCTCAAACTCTTAAGAAGAGAGTCCTCTGAATTTGTGACTTCACTTACCATGAGTATATGAAGTGCAGAAACAAAAAAGCTGACTTTCTGCTTCCAGAAAATGCTTTAAGAAAATATCTTAACTGCCAAGGAATCAACACTGGTTAAGAAGAGCTATGTTTAAATATAGAATCACGATACATACTATAGGCATGAAAGGAGTCTATTCCCCAATCTCTGGGCAGGTGAAAAATTAATAAAATGAGCTTTTTTATTCATAAATTTGATCATATCACTCCCCCATTAAAAATATTCCATGACTCCCTATTAGAGACTAAGAAGGATGAAAATTCTTCTTTTTGGAATTCAAAGTTCTTACAAAATGGGACACCACCCTTCTTGCCTTTTGTCATTTATTCAATAGTAGTCCTTCTGTAATTCAACAACTGAGATACTGTTTTCAAATAAACTTACCTAGATTTATGCAATTAATCATGTTTCCCATGGTGAAAATATCTCCTCCCTTCTACTTTATTTATTGAATTTTACATGTCCTTAAAGTCTACCTCTGTGATAGTCTTCCCTCATTTCCCTAGTCAACAGTGGCCAGCCTCTTCAGAGACCTTGTATAACCTTTTTTTTCTTTTGCTTCTCTGTAATGCATTTATGTCTCTTCACCCAACCTGTCTAGACTTACTTCACATTAATCTCCCTCATATACTATGTACTAGCCTGCTTGCTGTCCCATGTATACACCATTCTAACCCCACCTTCCATGTTTTCTCTCAAGTTGTCCTCCATGCATGGAAAGCTCAGCCCAGACACTATTTGGAACCATCGCTCCATTTTTTTTTAGTATTCCCTCCCTAATAAGATTTTTGGTTAATATTTCACTTTGTTTCTGGTTTTGATACATACTTTGTTTTTACTTAAATGTGCATATGATTTAGTGCCAGATAGGGACATTAACTTCTAAAGAAGTGAATCTGCATTATATCTTTTAAAGGACTTAAAACAATTAGAATACACAGAGAACACTGTACAATATGAACTTTAAAAGTGCTTGTTGACAATAAAAATATCAAAGTTATGTCTAAAATCTTACAATTGCTTTAGTGAATCCTTTGCTAAGAGAGAGGAGAGAGAGAGAGAGAGAGAGAGAGAGAGAGAGAGAGAGAGAGAGAGAGAGAGAGAGAGAGAGAGAGAGGTGGAAGAATGACTGGATAGATAGATTAGACAGATGAAAAAAAAGATAGATTAGACAGATAGATATAAAGATAGATTAGACAGAAAAGTAGGTAGGTGGATAAGTAGATATCCCAGACCAGTCCTAGATAATTGGAAAAATAGTTATTGAGTGGTCTAAGATTTAGGGAATCAAGGTACCTAAAACTGTCATGGGATAACACATAGATTTGGTTTTACTGCCCTAATCCAATTCAGATGAATTCTATAGACACGAAGCTCTCATTGCATTAGCATTTGCTCTTTCATTCATTTATCAACCAGTAGGCATGATTCTTCAATGACTTCATGAAAAAATCTAGTCTTCTTGTAACTGTTAATTTTCTCTTTAGATAAGCATGAGTACCAAGTGGAGGCTACAAAGGGCAGCCCAATGGAGTGGAAAGACAGTAAATCCCCTATACCAGGATCCTGAATCTTATCTCTGGTTCTGGAATTTTCATAACTATGTGACATAATCTCTACTCCTTTCACCCTAGTTTCCCCATATATACACTGAAGAACAAAAATGAGATCATGGTAAAGGTCCTCTCCATCTCTCAAATTTTCAACCAATCTTAGATACCCTTATTCTCTTGATGGAAATATGATTGGAGATGAGGACTTTAGAATGAAGGCCCTAAGAAAGACTCTTTCTATTGTACCATGTTACCTATTGGAGAGTTTCATGTGCCTTCACCATAGGCATCGCCTACGCTTGACCCAAATGATTATTGTACTATCCAAAATTTGAATATAAATGACTTAAAGGTGATGAGCAAATGGCCATATCCAAGTAGAATATAAGTTCCTGGGTGTGGGGAACTTTTGTTTTGTTATTGCTCAGTCTTTGGGCCTCAAGATCTTAGAACATTACAGAACTGACCTTGTAAGAACTTTCTGAATACAACATCAGTTGAACTGAACTCAGCTCCATTGCCTTTTTGACACTCTGTTAATGTAAATAAAAAAGAGGTGATAGCCTTTGATGGTGAGCCTCTTAACAGTAAAGTTTTGTCCATTTTTTTCATGTTAAATACCATAGTTCTCTCTAGTGCTGGGCACAGAAATGGGCACTTTTGGAGCATTTAATACCTGTGCTATAAATTATTGACACATTTGTCCCTTTTGTAAAATCACAAAACTTCTTGCATCATCAAGATTAGATACTTTATTTAACATTTTTCTCTTCCCAGTGAGAGAAGGCATTGTGTGTTTGTGAACAGAGAGAAGATGAAAGTTTCAGTGATAAACAGAAGCTTCAAAA
This sequence comes from Gymnobelideus leadbeateri, assembly GCA_011680675.1. NCBI lineage: Eukaryota > Metazoa > Chordata > Mammalia > Diprotodontia > Petauridae > Gymnobelideus > Gymnobelideus leadbeateri. The sequence goes on from WOXC01006168.1 coordinate 780,900, forward strand.
GAATTTTGGGATTTTGAAGAAGAATTATATTTAGAGTAGAGAAAATATTCAAAGAGCAAATATTTTATGTAACAAACTACAGAGTATCCTAAACACTAAATTCCTACTTCTATAAGAGGTTTAAAAAATAATACAGTAAACAGGTCAGTGACTTACAAAGAGATGATATAGAAGTTTTTCAGAATCTCAGGCTCTTTCTCCACAAGTAGACAAAAAGTTGATCCTTGCAAAGTATCCTATGAACAGGACGCATCATTACCAGGCCCAGGATGGGCATCTTTAACTTTTTTCATTAACAGAATCACTGAATTTTTAATATTATTTTTGCTTTCCTGATATTCACACATTTTGTGAAACTACCCATGGCAAATTGGGTTGACTACTTAAAGTACAAAAAAAATAACAAATGTCAGCCCATCTTGAACAAGGTAAGTCATATCCAAACTAAGTTTTATCTTGGGATCAATTACATGGCACAATGGATAGACTGCTGGGATTGGAGTGTGGAAGATAAATCTTTGTGAGTTCAAATCTGGCCTCAGACACTTACTAGCTGTGTGACTGTGGCAAGTCATTTAATCCTGTTTGCTTCAATTTCCTAATCTGTACAAAGAGCTGATGAAGGAAATGGAAAACCACTGCAATATCTTTGACAAGAAAATCCCAAATGGGGTCACAGGGAGCTATACACAAATGAACAACAGTAAAAATGAGGCTTAAAAAAAGAAAAACAATGAGGTTTTGCCTTAACTCAGCAGAGCCTTCTGAGAAGGCACTGACAACTAAAGAGCAGGGACAAGTTGGCCATTCAAAAAAGGTGGATCTTGAATGGAGCATTACTTCCCCCAAGGGAAGTAAGTTTTCCCTTCTTTTGTAACTATGCAATAGCACCCAAAGATGTCTATAGTTATTTGGGCACACAAGGCCTTCTGTATCCTGACTCCAATCTGGCTTTCTTGTCTTATCTCTAACTATTCTCCTGTAAGTAAATATCCGTGGGAAGCAGCTAGATTGCTTAGTGAATGCTTAGAGTGCTGGACCTGGAGTCAGAAAGACCTAACTTCAAATCTAGCCTCAGACATTTAGTAGCTGTGTGAGCCTGGGTAAATCACTTAAATTCTTTTTTGTTTGTTTTTTTTTTTAATAGTATTTATATATATTGAAACACTTAATCTTAAGACCTTAAATTTCAGATCCATTACCTTCCTCCCTTGTCACCCATTCCCTCTGGGAAGATAAGTAATTCAGTATATGTTGTACATGTCTAGCTATGCAAAACATTATCATAGTAGATATATTGTACAAGGCCGCTTATAATTCCCTCCCACTCATCCCACCCACCACCTGGTCCATTCCCTACATGATCCTGTCCCCCTTCTATAGTGGGTACTTCCAACCTCCCCTCCCCCCAAGGATGCCCTCCCATCCATCATCCCTCCTCTCATCCCCCTTCCCCCTATTCTGCTGCAGGTTGAGATATCCCATTTAATATGTATGTCATTCTCTCCCTGAACCAAATTCAATGAGAATGTGGTTTTGCCTTTTTGCCTTCCTATTCTCCCCCTCCCTTGCAACCACTTCCCCTTGCTTCTTCTACATGAGATAGTTTACCCTACCCTGTCTCTCCCATCTCCTCTTGCCACTTTCCTCTCTCACCTCATAATTTCATCCCTTGAGTATCCTCCCTTCCCAACAAATTCAAACTATGCCCTCTATCCATATTTAACTGTAACCATATACACACACATTCATATATATATTCATATGACCACACACCCTTCTTCCATTATTTTCATAGTGAGAAATATTTAATCAGTCACAGTTATTGTTTTTCCATATAGGAATGTAAATAGTTCAACTTTGATAAGTTCCTTTTGCTTTCTTTTCCCTGATTACCTTCTCAGGCATCTCTTGCTTCTTGTGTCTGGATGACAAATTTTCTATTCAGCTCTGGTTTTTTTCTCAAGAATGCTTGAAAGTCCTCTATTCCACAGAATGACCATATTTTCCCCTGAAACAAAATACTCAGTTTTGCTGGGTAGGTGACCCTTGGGTTCATTCCCAGCTCTTTTGCCCTCTGGAATATCATATTCCATGCCCTTCGATCCCTCAGTGTAGAAGCTGCCAGGTCCTGGGCTATTCTGATTGTGTTTCCACAATATTGAAATTGTTTCTTCCTGGCTGCTTGTAGTATTTTCTCCTTGATCTGGGGATTCTGGAACCTGGCTATAATATTCCTGGGAGTTTTCTTTTTGGGATCTTTTTCAGGAGGTGATCTGTGGATTCTTTCAACCTCTATTTTGCCCTCTGGATCTAAAACATCAGGGCAATTTTCCTTGAGAATTTCTTGAAGGGTGATTTCTAGGCTCTTTCTTTGATCATGGCTTTCGGGTAGTCCAGTAATTTTTAAATTGTCTCTCCTGGATCTATTTTCCAGGTCAGTGGTTTTTTCCTGTGAGATATTTCACATTGCCTTCTAATCTTTCATTTGTTTGGATCTGCTTAACAGCATCTTGATTTCTCATAAAGTCATTAGCATTCCATTCCCTCTCTTCATCTCTTCACTGTTACCTCTAACAGATTTTTTTTTCCCATGATCCATTTCCTAGCTTCCTTGTCTACATTTGGAAAGAAGGTTTTTGTTTTTCTGTTTTTGTTTTGTGTGCTTTTAAAGGTCTTTCTTTTGTTACTCCATTGCTATTGCTATTGTTTCTCCTGAATTTCTGGGGGTTTTTGCACTTGAAAAGACATTATCTCTTCACATCTGTTTTTGTTTCCAAAAATATTTGAAACTATTCTTCATTAATGAACATTCATTTTTTTTTTTGTCCTGCATGATTAAGTCAGATTTTTAGGATAGGTCACCCTGGACTACAATCTGAGCTCCAAGGCTCTCCATACCACATACTTCCACTCCCTCCAACTTTTTCTTAGGGGTGGAGAATTGTCTTGCATTATTGAAATATTCTTTTGTTTGTCTTTGAAGGTCTTTCTACCAATGTCTTGGAGAACTTGTTACTGAATTGAAATTTTAAATTTTACTACTCTGTGTCTAAGAATGTGCAGCCTGGAATTTTTTTTTTTTCTGTTTAAGCCAAGGTGCTATTTTGTCCCAATTGAAACTTCATTTTCTCTGCCCAGAAATTTTGGGCAATTTTCTTTTATAGTTTTTCCTCATTATGATGTTAAGGATTTTTGTTATTCTAGGAAACCTATGTTCCTTAGTCCATCTCTACCGATCCTGTCTCCGAGATCCATCTGTTTTCTTGCATACTGACAATATTTTTTTTAATATTCTCATTTATTTCTCTGTTCTTCTAGGTTGTCTTTCACATGCACAGTGTTTCAGAATACCCCTGTCCCCAGTGTCAGCAAACCTGTCTTTGTCACTATACTAACTGAACTATAAAAAAAAATGACTCACTGATTTTTTCTTTTACTTCCCAACCAATATTCTATTTGTTGTGTTTTATATTCTATTTGAAAGAGTTGGGGTGAGAGAGAAAGGGAAATCATTTTACTTACAGAGTAGACTAGTACTTATTTAATATTCTTTATATTTAATATTCTTTATATACAATACTATAGCATTCTATTCTTCTTGAAACTGTACATCATCCCTCATTTTTAAGTGACTTAAAAATTCTGATTGTTCATAACAAGTTTATTTCAAAATAAGACCTCATTCTACTATAAATCAAACTTTGATTCTGGAAATTCCCCAAAAAAGTCTCAATTTCATTTACATATCAGTGGACATCATATTCCCATTCTGCCAAGAAATAGATTCTTTTGCTCTCAAAATCATAAAACTTCCACACCTCTGATGGAATTGAGGACAAGGGATTAATGTAGCTCATGTTAACTATGACCTTAAACAGGTATCTTCTTTTAACAAACATGAAGGTTGCAGCTAAAAGGGACATTACAGATCATCTAATCATCACATTTCAGTAGACAAAATATTGATTTAAGAATTGGAGGACTTGGTTTTAAATTTTCACTCTCCTACCTTTGGAATAAAAAGGGGATTTGAGACTATCAAGTTAAACAAATTTCTTAGACTCAGTTACCTTGTCTATAAAGTAAAAATATTGGATTAGGGTCATCTCTAAAATCCTTTATATATCTGGGTCCTGTGTTTTAATCACTTGGTGCATACACACACACACACACAGACATACACACACATATATGAACAAACATGTATTATAAAGATGAGGAAACTGACAGAAATTAATGATATAGCTAGTTTCATTTGGTTGGGCTCTTTTTTTCTGTTCCTATAAAGAGCTAAATGAAAGACTACTGCCCCTGGCTTCAGAGAGTTTAGATTTATATCTCACTTTTGATCTGCATTTAACCTCCTTTGGCCTCTGTTTACTATTCTGTGTAATGCAGAGATTAAAATGAAAAGGTCTCTAAGAATCTTTATAGCTCTAGTTCTATGATATGATCTTAGGATCCTGTGGTTATTTCCAACCAACATAAGCTTATAAAACAATATTGAGTTTCTTAAGGCAAAGTTCTATATAAGGGTCCCCTATGTCTGCAATGGGCTCCCTCCAAATCTCTGCTTACTGGCTTCCTTGGCTTCCTCTAAGTACTAAATAAAATCTCATTTTCTGTAGGAAGTCTTTCCCAGCCCCTCATATTTCTAGTACCTCCCCTTTGTTAATTAGTTTGGGTTTTTTTACTTATATGAGCTTGTTTTTGTATATCCATTTGCTTGTTGTCTCCTTGTTGTGAGCTCCTTCATGGCAGGAACTGTATTTTGACTTTTAGTATCCTCAGCACCTATCACATTGCCTGGTATATGGTACAAGCTTAATAAATGCTTATTGATTTATTAATTGATGGACAGATGGATGGAGAGATCTACTACTATTTGATCTCATCTATTGGGTGTCTTTAGTTATCATGATGTGCTGGTTTGTTTAATACATCCCCTGGTTTAAAAAAAAGTCTCCCATTCACTAACTGGTAGAAAGGGAATAGTGATATTGCTGCCTTTTCAAAGTGCAACTCTGTCCATACAGGACACAAGGAAATGGGATCTATGGTGACCTTGTGTGCATTAGGCATAGGGAGATGGTGGGGATAGGTAAGTAATCTAAATGAAGCAGATAGGATAATTCAGAGGTCAGGGCAGGAGAAAGATAAGGATGAATTGTTTGTATCCCCTTTCTACCATATTAGGTAGTTGTCACAGTGAGGGGACTGCTCTGGTATTTTCGTGCCCATTTTGTCATTATAAAGACTTTTTCTTCACAGTAGCTCTTAAACTGGGAGGAAATGTCCTATGTTATGTCTCAGGAGCTCCAGTAATTTCCAATCATGTTCATTATGAAATTGCTTACTTTAACCTATGATACTTTCATTCTATAAAAAGTCTCAGCTTGGGAAACAAATTGTAGTGTATTAATATAGTGAAATATTATAGTCCTTCAAGAAATGACCATTATGATGAATACAGAGAAGTATGAGAACACTTAGAGGAACATAAGCAAATGGAAATAAGAAGAAGCAAGGAAAACATACACACAATTACTATAGCAATGTTAATTTAAAGAATGATCACAAAATAGCCAAACATTGATGCTGTGGAATTACAAAATTCACACTTGACCTAAAGGAAGGAAAAGAAGAATGCACCTCCTCCCCATTTTATTAAAGAAGTGGAGAGTCTACCAAACATTGCTAATTTCTTACCAAATCCTATCAATTCTTTTTTTCCCAAAATCTCAAATATATGCTTCCTCCACTCTCTTCCTCTCCTCTCCTTTCCTTTCCTCTCCACTTTGTTATCAAAGTGATCATCCTAAAATTCTATTCTAACTATTTTTGATCATCTTTCAGTCATGTCCTACTCTGCATAATCCCATAGACTATGCTGTCCATGGGATTTTCTTGATACTAGAGTAGTTTGCCATTCTCATTTCCAACGAATTAGAAGGTCAATTCAACAACAGTTATGGGATGGGGTGCTATACTTGAGGAATACTTCTTTGATGGGCATTCTGACCATGCCACCCTCATTATGCAACAGATCCTAGTAGCTCTTTATTTCCTCCAGAATGAAATATAAAATCTTATGTTTGGCATTCAATTATATTTGTAGCCTGCCCTGTACCTTTCCAGACTTTTTTACACATTTTCTCAGCACTACTCTTTGGTCCAGAGGCACTGACTTCTTTCCTACTCTTTGCACCATGCACTCTCTCTATTCTGGGAATTTTTACTTGTCTTCCATGCTAGAAATGCTCTACATCCTTTTGTCTACTTCTTGGCTTCACTGACTTCCCTTCAATCTTAAATAAAATCCTACCTTCTTTAAGAAGCCTTTTCTGGTCCCCCTTAATGGTGGTAACTTCTGTCTCTGATTATCTCCAATTTATGCTTTGTATATGTTGTTTGTGCATAGTTATTTTTCTGTTTTCTTCCCATTAGATCTTGGTCACTCTTAGGACAAAGAGAGTTTTTGCCTTTCTTTATAATACCAATGCTTAACACAGTGCCTGGAACCCAGCTGGATGACTTGTATATAATGCTATATAATTTTTATATCCTTTCAGTGTGCTGAGTAGAACTTATAATATTAAAAAGTATTTATTATAATGCATAGTTCTTTGAGAAGGGTATGGGGAGGGATAGAAGGGGAAATCTAGGCAATGGGACAGCAAAATAGATACATATTTACATAAATATAAATCTGTATATGTACATACACACACACACACACACACACATATATATATATATATATAAACCATAATCAAAATGGTGACTTATTTATAATATGACAATTCACTTGCCCATTTTAAATCATCTTTTCTCTATTCTATGTGAATAGTTCTTCTAGTTACAAAAGAGAAGCTACTGAGTATTCATCCCATCTCATCCTACCCAGCTTGTTCTACCCAGTGTGCCAAAATGAGGCCTGATAAAATTAAAGTGTTTGATTACTCTAATCTTATCCATATAACCATTACTTTGTTTAGGAACATTTGACCATCCCTATTTGCTCCTTTACATTTTTGCCTGGCATCACTTCTGAGATGAACTGTTAACTCCAAGAGGCAAGATAAATTAATTTCCATTATTTCAAGCAAATACACAGAGTCTCTCATGAGCTACTTCCTGCAGAGAGAGTAGAGAGATAGCATCTTATACAACTTCACTAGCCAGCAAGTTTAGTAGAAGGTCTAAATATAATCCTATAAAAATATTCACTACCTCTACTATGAGCAAGGCACTACACTCACTTTTTCCCATTTTTAGAAAATGGCAGTCTTCCCATCCATTTGCTCAAGTTCTGAGAAATAAAGTGATAGAGAGAGATAGAGGCACAAAGACAGAGAGAGACCAAGATGGAGACAGAGAGACAGAGACAGGGAGCTTTATTAAGGGCTTACTATATAACAGATATTGTACTAAGCATAGAGGTTACAATGATATTTTCAGATTCAGATTTTTAAAAACTTGCATTTTAATGACTTCTGGACTCCCTCTACTTTTCCTGTTTCATCATCATTAAAACCTGGTATAGTAGAATTGCCAGAACCAATTTGGCACATAAATAAGTAGCTGCCGCCAGTTTTCCCATCCCCACAGGAAAGAGCCAAGCATACAGCCAGTGTAAAAGACTTACCTTGCCCATTGGGGATAAATCTTCCTGGCCGCTATTCCTGAAGCAGCTGGAATTTGAGGTGGCTAGCACTGGATTTCAACAAGTAGGAATATAGGGCAGAATGAGGAAGGTAGCTCTTACCCATTATTCTTTTACCCCTGACATAACTCTTCTGCTCCTTTCTAAGCACCTTTAAGAGATTTCTAGAATTTAAATATCTTAAGGACTGTGAATGGTCAAGGAAAGGTTTCATACAAAGACATTAATACTAATAATAGGTAGTATTTATATAGCTCTTAATAGTTTTCAAAGCACTTACAAATATCTCATTATGTCCTCATAGCAACCTCAGTGCATTGGTGCTATTATTATCCTGAATTTACCAATAAGGAAACTAAGTCTGAAAGAGTTCATGTGTCACACAGGGGGTCACACAAGTAGTAAGAGTCTGAGGCAGGTTCTGAAGTTAGGCCTCCTGACTCCAAATTCAACACTCTTTTCTCTTTTCCATCTAGATAATGGACTCATAAACATAAACCTGGAAAGTAACATATTACAAGGAATAACATATTATAAGGAAAGTTTAAGTTACTCGCCCAACGTCACACAGGTAGTTTACTAGTTAGAAGATTTAAATTCAGATTCTCTTAACACCATTTCACCTTGTACAGTATAGCATACAGAACATTGATTTCTCCTGATTATCCATTACTCTTGGAGTGATAGCTAGCTATTTGGACATGTGCCCTTTTCTACAATTAAGAGGGTGGTAAACCTTGATGTTAAAACTTGATTAAAAAAATATATATATATATTTACAATCACTATCTTTATTCAAATAAATTATATTTCTCATTCATTTCCGTGTGAACCCCAAATATTCCAAACTTTCTCTGATACTGCTTGTTACCATCACTACCTTCTCTGGGCCAACCTATTCCTATCCCTGTTCTATTAATGGAGTACAGCAGTAAAGGTCTTTCTAGCAGCAGTGAGAACCCATAGTAACCCTTTCACTGTATTACCATCAAGGTCATAACAGACTGGAAATTAGAGGTTAAGGCTGCTAGTGCTCTGTTGTGGAGTGAATTGGTAGGCTCCATTCCACATTAATTATGGTAGATGAAATAGAATGGAGAAGGAGATTGGGATTGACTCAAGCAGACCAAAAGTATAATACCTGGAGAAAAAAAGGGCAAAGAAGGGGAAAAAAACTGTCTATATCATAACAAAGCTGTCAACAAACTAAAAAGAAAAAAGAAAAGAAAAAGAAAGCATACACACACTCAGAAAACCTAAAGGATTAAGCAAAATGACAATGAAATGAACTAATAGGAAATGGGGTTAGAAAAGAAACTAAATGTAGCTAAAAAATAAAATTTAAAAAAAAAAACACCTCAAAGGATTAAAGAGCTACAATTTATGAAGAGAATAGCAGTGCACTAGAGGCATCTAGAGTATATGACCGCCAAGATGCACTGAACCTTCAGTTTCTGATTTTCTCTGAGTTTCCTCCTCCTATTTGCCTTTTCTTTCTTACAGCTATCACTCTGTCTAAAAATACAGTTCAAAAGTGGTTTGGGAAGTAACTCTTTCCTGTTTTAGAAGAAAACATATAGGGGAAAGAGAGCAAGGGTCATTTTTCTTCATTTCCAGGAAGAAAAGAAAAAACTGTTAACTTGTTCTCAATAGTAATATTAATTTTCTGTTAGAATCTAACACTACATTTTAATCTACTGTAGCTCAATGCCATTTTTTCTGAAGGAAAAAAATATTTAAGGCTATACATCTCTCTTAATCCTCCATCTTCAATAACTGCCACAACAAAGAACACTTCAGATGTTTATGCAAAATCAGCATTTCCTTGGAGTCTAATTCTTTTTCCTTCCACCCTCTTGCCTACTCACCACCCCCATCTTGATTTAATTTTGTTATGGCTGTTCTCACCACATCTCTGACTATATCTTCATGTGGAGAACACTAAAATTATAGGCAACAGGAAGAGTAATTCTAGGAGAGTGAGCCCAGCAGCTGTTGGCTCAGAGATGGCAGACAAAGCTCTGCTGCAGCTGGCATCTCCAGTTGGCTGCGTGCTCTGGTACCCTTGCCTGGGCTTCTAAAACCCTTTTTTTATTTATCACTCCAACACTACAAGTTCTATTTATTGCCTTTGATAAGATCATTCCATTCATGTATGAATATATACTTGGTGCACAACACTTAACTAGACACTCAGAATAATATGGTGATAACAGCTCTTACATGTAGAGTCCTTTATAGTGGGCAACATATTTTCTTTATAATAACGTATGTGGGTCAGATGGTATGAGGATTATAATGCCCTATATCACTGAAGAGAATATTGAAGCTAATAAGTAGCATATCCAGGTCTCAAATCACAGAATCATTGAATCTAGGAGATCTTAACAGCCACTGAGTCTAACTCATACCTGGAAAAGAATCACATACCCATGGACTAGCCTTTCCTCAAAGACCTTCAATGAAATATGACTCACTACTGATTTATGCCCATTTCCCTTTCTGTATTGCTCTAATTGTTAATAAATTCTTGCTACTCTCAAGCCTAAATATACCTCTGTGAAATTTCCATCTCTTGCTCCTAGTTCTACTACCCAAGTGCAAACAGAAAAAAAAAAGTCTAACACTTTTCTACATACGGCCCTTTAAGTGCTTGAAGAGAGCCATAATGTACCTTGTGTTTTTGCTTCTTCAGGAGAAGCATAAGCAGGTTACATGACTCTAGATCCAGCATTCTATCCATGACATTACATGAAGAATACAAAAGAATTCTGAAAGTTTAGCCTTATCCTCTGATACTTAAAAATCAATGGGCTGGGCTGGGAGAGGGAGAGAGAGGCAGCTAGGTTGGTCAGTGAATAGATCACCGACCCTGGAATCAGGCAGGAGGACCTGAGCTCAAATGTGGCCTCAGATGCATAACATTTACTAGCTGTGTGACCTTGGGAAAGTCACTTAACCACAATTGCCCTGACTTGCCCATTCAAAAAAAAAAAAAAAGAATCAACAAGGGACTGGCAGTGATGGGGAGGAGCGGTGAATGTAAATGTTCATTAAGTTACACTAAAATTCTGAGAAAATATAATCCCACCTCTGCAAACACTTATTTGAGAGAATTCATGGCAGAAAATATGGGCAACTGGTCATGAAGGATGGATGATTAGAGTTCAAATCCTACCTCAAAATGTATCATTTCTCTTTATGCAAATAACATATTCAGCTTCAATTTCCTAATCTATAAGATGAGGTGACTGACTCCAATATCCTGTGAGGTCACTCAAATCTAAATATATGAGCTTCTTAGCAAGGATCCCATAAGATGCTCCATAAACCGATGTAGCGTTGGGGATGAGGAGGGCAGAGAAGCAGATATAGACAAATTTTCTTTCTTGTGTTTCCCCAAATGGAAATTTAGAACTGATAACATACCATATCCATGTTCTTACCCTATAGACATAGTTACTTGACTGAAAAAATAAGTTTTATGAAGAGCTATGTGTCCTTCAGAAAGAAATGATGAAGCAAAAACTCCACCGAGTATGGCAAACTCGGCCATGTGTTCTACTGTTCTAATATGACAGTTTCTAACCTGGGACACAAAACTGTTCCCAGTCATTGGGCATCTGGGAAGAATAGCTTATTAGCATTAAATCAAGTAGAAAGCTGGACCACCTTCCACAGCTATCTCCTGTAAGCATTTTTTTTAAGATTGTTGCCTTGCTTTTCCAAACCCATAAATTCCTCTATTGCTCTATTCCATCCATATACATATTGATGGCAAGTAAGCAAAATTCCAGGTTTCACATACATGCATACACAGATTTGTGTGCATGCATAAATATATATATGTATAGTTGTGCATATACACATATGTGCATGTGTATATGTATATAATTATGGCCAAATATGTATATGCATATGTATCTGTGTGTATAACCATACACCTAGAATTTATCTTACTTGCCATCAATACTCTACACTTCCCCTTCCACCCTTGCCAATTCAAACAATACCTACTACAAGAGGCTTGCCCTAATTTCCTTAGTTATTAGTCTTCTTTTCACCACTAACTTTATTTTTAATTCTTTTGGAAATATACTTACTTATCTACCTTATTTTCTCCTAGTAGAACATTAGCTGCTTGCTCTTCAAAGCATGGACTGTGATGTTGTTGCACTTGCATCTCATAGACTAGCAAACTGACACATAGAATCAGAGAATCACAGATTCAGAAGTAGAAAAGACTTTAAAGTTTGAACCCTTCATTTGCAGATGAAAAAAAAATGATGTCCAAGGAGATTAAATTACTTTCCCAAGGTACCACAGGCATAAAATGTTGGAAGTGGCATTGTAACCAAGACCTTTGACAACTGAAGTCACTGTTCTTGACACTCCACCAACCTGTGTGATAGGTATTTAATTCTTGTTATTGAATTATTTCTTTTTCTTCTTTTCTTCTTCGTTTTTTCTTTCTTTTCTTTTTTATTCTTTCTTTTCAATTCTATTTTCTTGCTTCCTTTCACTCTTTCTTTTTCCTTTTCTCTTTCCTGTTCTTTCTTCTTCCTTCCTTCCTTCTTTACTGCTGTAGCAGAAAGTACCCCAACATCTCCAGGGTGACTGCCAACATAGGTTCTTAAATCTACTTTTCTAAAGGAAAGCAACTCAAAATGGATTAACAAGCTTACTTTAATCAAACAAACATATATTGTTTACCTAGTTCAGGGGAAAAAGGTCAGCACCCCGAACTTCAGAGTATACAGACAGGAGTTTCAAAACAGAAACAAACAGATCAAGCAGACAGGGTTCCAAACTGCCCAGCCATTATATCAATACCAAATCACAGTTACCAGAGAGGGAAGCATCAATGTCTGGGTTTTCAAAGTGTGGGGGAGGGAGAGGCTCTCAGCTGCTGCCCAGAGTCTCATCCAGTCAAATCACACAACACTTCTCAACAACATGAGCCCCAAAGCAAAGCCTCCCTTCAGGGTTTATATAGCCTATAGCCTTCTCCTGGCTCAGAGAATGTAACAATCTTCTTGACCCACTGCCCAATTACAAAGTATCAAGGTGTGGGCCGTTCCTGAAAAATAATCCTCCCACAAAAGGCTCCAGGTGCACTTAACCTAGGGGCAGGGAAGATCTTTAAATTTGCATTTCCATTACACCTGCCTTCTCTTTCTTACTGTGTTTCTTTTTCCTTCCCTCCTTCTTTTCTTCCTACCTTCCTCTCTCTGTAACTTTCTTTCCTTCATTTCTTCCTTTTTTCTATTGGGAGATCAATTTTTGATAGAAATAAAAATATATTTTAATGATAATTGAATTTGAATCAACTCAGAAGATCTATATCTTATGTGAGACTATGTTGACAAGTTAAAGAGCTAATGAGAGGGAAAAGATAGGGTTCTTCATCTTACTAAAGAAAGTATTTGAAACTTAAAATAGCTGTTGACTATTGCTATGTCCAAAACTGGTCAAATATCTCTTTAATCATTCCACTGTCAAACATCCATTAAGAACTTATGTACATGACACTATGCCTTAAGGATGCAAATAAAAAGGGAAAAATGTTATTAATACCCTCGAGGAGCTCACAATCTAATTGGTTAAACAACATGCCAAAGATACCAAACTATATAGCTACAAGATATCTACAATGTAAATTGGAGGTGGTTTTTGCTATTTTTGATACTTTGTTTTTGAAGAGGACCAATGGCATCATGGGGTAATTTCTTGACTTTCCCGTGAACTGGATTTGTGGGGCAGTTGCACAATGTCCTCAGTCTCAGTCCCTCTTCTAAAGTCATCAAAGTTCAGTGGCAAGACAAAAGTCAGACTAGCTGGCAATGGCCCATGATTCAGGGAACGCCCTTGGTGTCATCAATGTCACACCAAGTGGTGAACACTCCACAGGGCTTACTTCAGTCATTTTCTTTTTCTTTTTTTTTCTTTTTTTTTTTTTTTTTTTTTTTTGCTTTTTGGAGGGCAATTGGGGTTAAGTGATTTGCCCAAGGTCACATGGCTAGTTTTTGTGTTAAGTGTCTGAGGCTGGATTTGAACTCAGGTCCTCCTGATTCAAGGCTGTTGCTTTATTCAATGAGCCACCTAGCCACCTTACTTCAGTCATTTTCAAGGTCATTAGAACAAATTGTTCTCATCTGCTCATTCTGCTGTGAGAAGTTTTCACATCTTTGGGGTACATATCCCCCTAATTTACCAATGGGTTTGAGTCCTGTCAGTTTTTTTTCAACCTAGTCTTGGAGCCATGGGTTGGGTGAAGGTGGACACCAATGGTAGGTGAGAAGCCCTAAAAGAGATTATTCAAGCCTTTACACCAGAGGTGCTAACCCTCCCTGGATAGTCCATATACCACAATTTGGAGATAGTCCAAGAGGGAAGGCAGACTTGTTTTGCCTTCTCTGAAAGATCTTTTCCCCTGTTCCCATATACCATTATTTCCCCAATCTTTTCCAACCTGCCAAGTAGCTTCACCCCTCCCCTTTCTAGGCTAAAAAGACATAAACTTAGAAAAGTTTCTGGTCCCTATTCTAAAACTTTTTGATCGCTCTGGAGGGCACATTCTTTGACTAATCAAACAAGATATGGCAGCAGTTTTTGTATTTGAAATGGAGTAAGCTTGTGACTAAAGCCTTTCAACAAGCTGTCACCTGAAAATGAAATGGTAATCTGGGAAATATTTTCACATATACTTTATTAGGGCTCTCTGTCTTCCATTTGATGCTTCTTGGTTATATCTAACGGTAAAAATGTCATTCAAAGTGCACAGTTGGAATGACCAAGATAGATCATAGAGAAACTGTTGAATGAGTCTAACAGAAATGGCTAGAGTGGAAGGGAAATTGCATTGAATTGCAGCATTTCTTTAAGATGGTGCTCTCAGCCCAGTCAAATTTGGGAGCACCATTCTGTGCCTCTACACTAAAGATAAAGGAAAGTTAGCTTATTTTGAGCAGTGACATGTCACACTAGTAAAAAGAAATGACTATTTTATCTGGCTATTTCTAATGAGAATATGTCAGAGTTGGTTCCAGATTAGTCATTGCCTGTCATTACTTAGGCAAAAACCCCTTGGGGACTTATGCCAGTGCCATTTGGCATCAATCTTTTAAGTCCTATGCCAGAATTCCAATGAACATTGGAATGACACTGACCAATTCACTACAATCATTTATTAAAACTACATCTATGCTTATGTGTCACATCTGTGTTCAGATGAATTAGGTTATAGCATGATGCCTCTGACAGACCCTGCTTCTGTCTCTGTTCCTTTGACACCACCTGGTTATTCTGTCCCTTTGAGACTCTACAGAAAGAATTTATGCACTAAACCAGCAATAAGTTATTTCTCATATTGAGTAATATATGAAATCTTCTGGGGCTACTTTCCCCCCTCCTGTAATCCTTGAACAATACATGACTTGACAAGGTGCCTTTGAAGCCCATTTTGCAAAAGACACTAATAAGCAACTCAAGGCTTTATCTTTCCTTCTTTATCTTGTTAAATATAGACAAACCTCCCTCTACAGGGTGAAGGGTGAAGGGTGAAACAGGAAAATAAGAGCAAGGCTACAGGGTTGAGGGCTTTCTATACTATATCTGCACTGCACAAGATGCCTTCATAACCCTGAGTGTGTAGCCAAATGTTAAATGTATTTGCAGCCTCATTGACTGTAAAAGAGCCACTGAAGAGTTTATTTTTTACTTGGCCCCAGATTCCTTTTGCCTGTTGCATAAGTTTCTTATCACCATTAATTTTAGCCTCCAAAGATGTGTTCACATAACATAAAATTATAATCTGGTTTCTAAAAACTATCCTGTCAAAGAATAGTCTCCACCATATTATGGAGATGAATCATTTCCTTAGCTTGGGTCACCATGTTATTTGAAATGAAATGATGACTTGTGATATGAAGGCAATGTATAATTAAACAGTTTATAACATACATGAAAAAGGAAGGAAAATCAGAGGCACAAAGGCAAAAGAGACAAAATAAAACACTTTTTCTGCTCCACATGGTATATCCAGGGGAATCTGCAGTGTGCACAGTAACTTCTTTCTTTTTAAGGAGTAGAAATGCTGAACCATGGAAATATGCATTCCAGAAGAGAAGAGAGATCCATCAGTACCACAGAAACATAAGTAAGTCAAAGACAATGATAAAAGTGCCTTTTACAGAATAATTCCTGATGCTATGTCTATTTTTTTTAATTTGACTTTCATTGTGGTCTTTCTTTATGAGGCTTTCTTTAGCTGACACCCAAGTCAGGAAGGTAGTGGCACCTCCTGAAAGAAAAGAATGAGAGGAGGGGAATCATTGCTGGCACTTTATGAAGTTCAATGCTTTATTTCTTTCAGGCTTCTAACAGCCATATCCATGCTTGCCTGAATACTAATGAAGTGTAATACGGGATATCAATCATGGTCTGGCTGGGATAGGGACACAACCAAGTATGAAGATAGCTTAATGAAACCGTAAAGAAAAACTGTCTTCATTCAAACAATTCAGCAATCAGATAGCTTATAAAAGAGGAGAAAACAATATTCCTCATCCTTAATGAAATCAGAAACTTGTAGAGGAAGCTAATTCTAGTCCTAGTTCTGTCCATGAGCTGAGTGACCTTGGGCAAGTCAATTAACCTCTATGCTTCAATTTTTGCAATTTCCTGTGAAGTTGGGATAATATGACTGGTATTTATCTTGCTTTGGGGATCAAATGAGGTGATGTTTGAGGAGCAGTCAATTCATCAACAAGAATTTATTTAGTATTTACCATATGTCAGGCACTATAATGAGGACTAAGGATACATAGAAAGACTAAATAAAATATCCCTGTCCTTGAAGAGCTTACATTCTACTTTGAACAGCAACACATGAAAAGTAGGTATAAATATAAGTTATACAGTGATGAAAATCTGAGAGAAGAGGCAGTAAGAGCTGGAGAAAGTGGAAAATGCCTTTTTAAGGTGAGACTTAAGTCAAGTCTTGAAAGAAGCCAAGGAAACTAAGAGGCAGAGGGGGTGGAATGGAACATTCCAGGCATGGGAGACAGCCAATGGAAAAGTTTGGGTTTGAGGAGTTACATGTAATTCAGTGTTTCTGGACCATTGAATCAGGGCTAGGTAGCACAGTGGAGATTGAATGGAACTTGGAAGAAGGAAGACCCGAATTAAAATCCTGCCTCATACATTTATTATCTAGGTGACCCTCAATGAGTCACATGATTTCTCTATGGCCCAACTTTCTCATCTATAAAATGGAGATAATAATAGCACCTAATGAAGAGGGGATGTTATGAGGATCCAGAGAATTAATACACATAGAACTTTATAAACCTTAAAGTATTATTTAAATGTAAACTATTATTATTACTCAGAGGGGATTAAAATATAAAAAGCCTGCAATGGTAAGAAAGATCAGATGATAAGATTTAAATGAAAAACAGGGGTTGTATATTTCATTATGGAGGTAATAGGGAGGCATTATAGCTCATTGAGGGGATAAGGAGACAGCATGGTCCAACCTAAACATCAGAGATAACACTGACAAGGTTGAGAGAAACTTGAGGGAGAAAAGTTATAAAGGCACTGCAATTGTCTATACAAGAGGTGATGGAGGCCAGAACTAGGGTTATTTGTAATGAAGGGGACATACCCAAGAAATATTCAGAATATAGGAACAAGAAATAGAAATGGATCATATGTGTAGGGTGATTACGAAATGCCAAGGACCAAGTTAAAGTCACTTAGCACCAAGCCTGGCATATAACAACTAACTGTGTCTCATTGAATGAGAGGATGGTGATGCTCTTGTCAGTAATAGGTAAATTTAGAGGAGAGGAGGTCTTTGGTAGGAGAGATAAGAAAGTTCTGTTTTGAACATTTGAGTTTGAGATTCCTATGGGACATCCAGTTTGAGATGTCCAAAATCTAGAAGGTGGTGAATGACAGCAGCTTAGAAGAAAAACTAGTGCGTTATAAATAGATATGAGAATCATCTACATAGGAAAGATCATAGAATCCATGGAAACTGATTAGATCACTAAGTCGGAAAAAAATGAGTGTAAAGGGAAAAGGTTACAATCCAGAGCTTTGAAAGATTATAGCAATTAGTGGGCATGACCAGGATAAAGACCCATCTAAGGATCCTGAGAGATAGCTGGACAAATACAAGAGATCATGAAAAGCTAGAGAGGAGGAAATATCCAGGAGGAGAAGACTGACAATTCTCAAATGGTAAGGAGGGATCAAGAAGGATGAGGGAGAAGGAAACACCATTAGACTGGGCAATTAAGAGACAATTAGAAACTTGGTATTTTGCAAATCATAAATCAATAAGTAAACATCAGTTGTTTTATTTTCTTTTACTGCTATTATCATTATTTTTATTCTTCCTCTTGGCATTTAAAGCCCTACACAAGTTCTTCACTTTTCATGACATTATCCTCCCTCATACACTCTATATTCCAAGCAAATCATGCTTCTTAACATTCCATGTATGTAACATACTGTATCCTAATCTTGTGATTTCACATAGGCTGTCACTTATGCCTATAATGTTTACCATCCTGAAATCCGTAGTTGCATTGAGGAATCAACTTGAGTCAAGGTCTACATGAATTTTTTCTTGATCCCACAAATATCAATTTTGCTCCCCCTTTTTGAAACTAGTTTGCACTAATTTAGTATATTCACTAAAGTGACCTATGAATGTATGTCTTATCGCCTCCCTAAGAAAAGATTAAGTTCCTTTGAGTACAGTGACTGTTTTCATTATATTTTAAACTAAATATTTTTATCATCCACTATAGTGTCTAGAACCAGCTAATCTATTAGAATAAATTTTTCACAGGGATTCTGTCCAATGCCCCAGAAATCTTGCTATAGACTTAATAGTTCCTAAATTTCCTAAAAAAGCACAAGAGTTGGTGGTTCCTTTTCTCTTCATAGATATATGTAATAATATGCCACTTACAATGTCAATGAGACGTTATTGGTAATATGTGGTATTTAATCTATGATGGGCTGTATCTGATGTATTGTGTCTTTTGATTACCTTTAAGTCACCTGCTTTGTCTCTTTGGTGCTAACCACATCCCTTTATCATAGTGAAATAATGTTAAGGGGAAATTATTGATGTTAAAGACATGGACTTTTTGCAGTCTGAAGCAGATTAAAAATATCAAACAATTTCACAACTGTAATACAACTCCCTTCCTGCTTTTATGTAAGGGACCCAAATTATTAAATATTTAAGATATGAGTAGATATAGAGTAACACTATGGACTTCCCAGTCAACTTGTCATAATATGAGCAAGAAAAAGTTTCAATATGACTAGTTTCTCTGTGTGAAATGCTAAATAAATCACATGAATATTGATCTTACTGAAAAAGATTTATAGTATTCCAAGTCCCAAAGTTGCTAAAACGGCAATGCCTCAAGTTGAATCGCAAACACAATAACTTGTTTTCTCTATAAATTATACATACTCCTCTATGTTGGTTATCTTAGTCCTGGTTCAGTTCAATTTCCTACTTCTTAACCCACTGCTTGTGGATTTTGATCATTCTTTTCTATTTATACTTTATTTCTGTCTTGCAATTTCTTGATTTTGAATTTTACTCAGGTTTCCTCCCAGACAATATCGATCAGTAGGCTTCATTTGGATTTTAATTGAGATTAGATGCCACTTGATGCCTCCTGACATGTTGACTCATGTAAGGATATTCATATACTTGCCCAGGTCTTCTGCTTATCCAAAAGTCATAAAAGGCAAGTGTTATTACACCTACATAGAGCATTGTGTGTGTGTGTGTGTGTGTCTGTGTGTGTGATATTATCTAATCTTGTAGACTGGGAAATTAAATTAGTAACTGTTATCAACCTACCATTCCATTAATAGGAATTTTTCCATTTTCCATGCCTAGATGCCTTGTTCATCTTCCCCTGCTAAAATTTTCCAATTTCAGACCCAGCTCAGATGGTTCTGTTTCCATGAATCCATTACTAATTCCCATGCTGTGTTCTTAGAGGAAAGGGGCATCTAAATCTTCATAGACCATTTTGTCTAGATCTCCCCATCATCCCTATTACATTCTACTTGATTCATACTCATTTCTTTTTCTATCCTCAATCTGTCAATCAGTCAACTAATATTTTAAATCCCAAATATGTATCAGACATCATGCTATATATTGGGCATAAAAAAAAGACGAAAGACAGTTCCTTATCTCAAAGAGCTCACATTCTAATGGTGTAGACAACATGCAATGAACTATTTACAAATAAAATATATACAGGGTAAAGAAGAGATAACCAAGTGAGGAAATGCATTTGCATTAAAGGGGAAGAGGAAAGGCTTCAGGTAGAAGGTGATATTTTAGCTGAAACTTGAAGAAGTCATAGTAATGGGAGGTGAAGATTAGGAGAAAAAGAATTGCAGGGCCAGAGTAATTAGGTGGAGGATCTTGCTCAGACAATTGCAAGCCAGGATGACAAGATCACAGGTAGAAAAGGTTAGGAAGCCCCACCCACAAAATTCCTCCTCTCAAAGAGGTCATAGTTTATTGGGTTATATCCTATCCTCCCAATGAATTGTAAGTTCTTTCAAGTTAAGCTGTATTTTAATTTTGCAATCTTTAGTTCATTGTACCCAGCAGAGAAATTGGTGGGTCTTCAAAAATGCTAATAATTAGATTAAATTTTAATTTCAAATCTCTATGAAAATGAATACCATCATTCAAAATTGAAGACTCCATTGTATCTCAGGGAGGGGACTGTATTACAAAATCCTCTAGCCCGTAGCCCGCAATTTCCTTCAGGAACTAATATGAGGTGTGCATTTTCAGCCCTAAAACTAAGATTGTAAGCAGTCTTAATTGTGAAACAGCTAAGCAGCTGGAAGGCAGATGTGGCTAGGAAATACAAATCATAAAACCAATTTGATAATAAGAAATTTATTGCAGCATTTACTATCAGATGTAGCAGTTTCTCTTACTGCTTGGATGTTGGGAAAGAGGCAAGATTTTAGATAGCTAAAATTTGTATGGCTGAGTCTCTCTTTTGTAGAACTCAAGAAATCTCTCATTAAACAATTATTTTTCAGAATAAACTAAAACCACTTCATTAAGTAATCTCATCTCGATCTATGACATGAGGTATCTCTTCAAGTCTAAAAGTTTACCAAAAAGTGAATTTATCATGTTAGCCAGCTTGCCCTATTAAAACCAAAGGAGATACCCAGTCAAAGGACCAAGGAAAAGAAAAAGAAAAGAAAAATATGGAGGAAATATTTAAACTGAGAAAGGAAAAACAAATGCAGAGATAGTAAAGACACAGGACACTCTCATTTTCCTCCTACAGCTCCTTCACCAAACAGAGAAAATTTTTTTTTCCATTTGCCTCAGCCATTGTCCCATAAAAATGAAAGGACAGAGTGGCCAAGCACTACTTTCTCTAGATCCAGCAGTAACACACACACACTCACACACACACACACACACACACACACACACACACACACACACACACACACACACGCACGCACACCTGATTCCAGGAGAAATCAGGGAGACACTCCTCCTCTGGATTCTCCAGCTGTGGAAAATGGGCATAAACCATATTAACCAGACTAAGGGTAAATGAAAACCCTGGGGAATGAATAGTACCAACCCACCCTTGGCTTCAGTCCCAGATACAGCTCATTAACTTAATGAGTTCTGGAAAAGGGTACTGGACCTTGCTCCAGGGCACAGTGGTATCAGTGTGTATGCAATGGCTCCCCAAAGGGTACTTTGTTCTGGAAACCAAGCCAAATCATTGGACTGACCCACTTAGGGGAGTCATTTTCCTGATGTGCAGTGCTGACTGAATACATTACAAATCCATGTTTTACCATCTCAACTTGATTGTCACTGTAGTAAATGAGTCTTTTTATTCCTTCCTAATTGGTTCCCAATGTCACCCTACAGAATTTTAGACCTCTTCTTCCCTCCTCAAATCTCCCTCATCTCTTTCAGCTAAGGATTTGGATTCTATTGAGAAAATTGAGGTCATTTGATATGATCTTTGTCTTCTCTTCATTTCAAAAGTACTCAGACCCCTTCTCCTTACCATATAAACTACTCCATATATGCACTTGATCCTATCCCTTCCTGTCTCAACTGTGTTGGCAAATCTGAAAAGAAATGACCAAAAGTCACAGATATTATGCAAATGCTATTAACTGAAAATACTAAAGTGTTCACACAGGTTATCACAACCACAGTTAACTCTGAAAAATATCAAAGAGCTTACATGGGTTATCATAGTCATAAATTAAGTCTAAGAAATAAAATTAAAAAAAAAAACAAAGAACTAGCAGTGGTCATAAACAAAAAACTTTCTTTATTCCATTTGAGTAAGAAAATTAGACACATGTGCTGGGGCCTCCTCTAGGAAGAGACCTGCTCCAGTGAGGCCAAATTTTAATACATATAACAATGACTACATGTTGAATTGTAGCCTTCACAATGAGGGGTAAGAGCAACAATGAGAGACATTTGGTTCTTAACAGGCCTTACTATAACATGGTTCTTGTAAGATGTTTGTATGAGCTCAGGGACCGCTTGGGGCTGGTGCAAAACAATTTTATGATATTGCTGCTGTGTCAGGGTTCATCCAGAGGCTGAACACAAAGGATTATTGCTCAGGGAACAGCTTGCTTGCTAGGCCTTAGCTCTGGAAAATGGGTGTCTCCTAATAGTAAAAAGAAAGGCACAAGAACAGAGGGACTGTGGCATGGGGATATTGAGACTATTCTATTTTTCATCATCCTTCTCCTTTCTCTCAAATGTCAACCTCTCTATAGCTACCTGTTCTTTCTCTACTACCATCAAATTTGCTAAGTCTCCCTCATTTTTAAGAAACAACCTTTTTTTTTTCAGGCTATTGCTCTATGTCTCTGCAAACTTTATTAGTTCATCTCCTTGAAAACATATATTCTCACTTCTTCCATTTCTTTTCTCACTCAGACCTCAACACTTTTAAGATCTGGCTCCCAATCTTTTTATAACTAATTGGAAATGTGACCAAATCTCATAGTCTTTTCACAGTCCATATCCTGACCTACCTACTGCACTGAATACTATTGAGCATCCTGTCTTTCTGGATATTCTTTCCACTCTGAGTTTTCATGATACTTTTCTCTCCTGGTTCTCCTATCTGTTTGAACAGATCTTCTCAGTGCCTTTTGCTGGCTTATCAGCACGTACTCTAAATGAAAGTGTTCCTCCAGGTTCCTTTGTAATCCTCTTCTGCCCCTAAAGAATGTCTTAGTAACTTCATTATCTCTTCTGAATCTTACTTATGAGTTTCTAGGTAAATGATAAATAGATAAATATAACTAGTCTCAATTTTACCTGTGTTATAGTCCCATATAACCCAAATGCTGTTAGATATTTCATACTGGATGATCCAGAGACATTTTAAACTCAACATGTCCAAAACTGAATTGATCTTTCTCATATACTCTTCCCTCTTTTAATCTTTTCCTATTTCTCTTAAAGGTACCAACATTCTCCTAGTCTCCTAGGAGTGTAACCTTAGAATTATTGAAGACTCCTCATTCTCCCTGACTCAAAATACCTAATCACTTCCTAGATCTTTCCATTGCTACTGCCATAATATCTAGCATATCTTACCTTTTACCTCAGCTAGCACAGCTAACAAAGTCTGGACCCTCTTAACCTCTAACCTATATTAATTCAATATCCTCCTAATTGGTCTCCCTCTCTTTAAGTCTTTCTCCACTCTGGTCCATCTTACACACTGCTGACAAAGTAATTTTTAAGCAAAAATTTGAACACATAATTCCTCCTATTCAAATAATTTCAGTGACTTTCTATTGCTTCTAAAATCAAATATAAGTCCATTAAAATCCAGCCCCTACTTACCTTTTTAGCCTCACTGAATACTTCTCCTGATCCTACTCTACTCAGGGATGGTCAAATTGGCCTTCACTCTGCTCCTCAAGTTTCATAATGTACTTTTTGTCTTTGCACTGGCAGTCTCACATGCTTTAAACTAACTCCTTCCTTCTTTTGTCTTGATAAATGCTCCCTCTTTTGAAGATACAGCTCAAATGCTATCTTCTACATAGACTTAACTTAACTGAGCCCTCCCCACCCCACACACACTTCTAATTGTTTGCTATTCAAACTGCCTTAAATTAAATGGTGTTGTATATATTTGTATCTATACACTTTATGAGATATATCAATCATCTATAAACTTGTTGTTGCTCCCAACTGAAAGTAACCTCCTTACAGAAAAGGATTGTTTTATTCTTTTTGTTAGTGTCACCATTGCTTAGCATAATGCCTATCTACGAACAACTAGGTGGCTCAATGGATAGAGTTCAGGACCTAGAGTAAGGAAGACTAATCTTCCTGAATTCAAATCCAACCTTAGATGCTTATTAGCAGTGTGACCTTGGGCAAGTCACTTAACCCCCATTTGCTTTAGTTTCATTGTCTGTAAATTGAGCTGGAGAAGGAAATGGCAAATCACTGGCAAATATCTGCCAAGAAAACTCCAAATGGGATCACAAACAATTAGACATGACTGAAAAACAACTGAACAGCAACCATCCCTGAGAAACTGAGTAATAAATGCTTTTGAATAGCTAGCTGCAATGGTTCTATGAAAATAGCTATACCTGACCCTCACACTTCACTTCCTGTCACCTTCCTGACTCAAGAAAATAAATGATCTGGAATTTCTCATTAATACCTTCTTTAACTCAGCAGTCCATTTATTGTTAGTAATGGGCCACCTGAGTGTTCAGAATCTATTGACTGACATGCTCATGAGTCTAGTCAGTCATTCAGCTTCATCTATTAGTCACATATGTTCCAGGTACTGTGGTAGCTACTGGGAATACAAAGAAAGACAAATGATAAACAACCTAAAGTGAATTAGTTTACCTACTAGACAGTGGATCCACATAGTACAGTGAAAGAAAAGCAGATCAGAGGATGAACTTCAGGAAATGGAGGAGAAACCCACCAGTTCCACCTACATACACACACACACACACACACACACACAAACACAGAGTATGTGAAATGTAAATCATTTAACCTTTGCATACTTCATTTTCCTTATCTGTAAATTAGAGAGAAAGATAACTCTTAACTCACAGAAATGTGCAATGAGATCATATAGGTAAAGAAATTTGGGAACTTTAAAGCTATACATAAATGCATTTATTATTGTGGTTATTGTTATATTCATTATCATCATATTCATCATCAGTCATAACCATCATCATCATCATTCTTCTAGGACATGCACATTCACATATACATATAAACATGCACATCTTCCTGCATATATGTATATATGACTATTTGTAAGTATGTGGATTTATAAGTATGTGGATAGCTACACATAGGTGTAGCTACACATAGGATATCTACACATATGTGAGTAATACTGGCAAAAATTAACTTACTTGTATAGAATTTTAACGTATGCAAAGCATTTTATGCAAAATATTTCTTTGATAGTCATAATAGCTTTGTGAAGAAAAGTTCAGAGATCTTCTTGTTTCCAAGGGTCAGCTCTCTATTCATTATGTATAAATTCTTCTATAAAGGCATCTATATGCAAATTTATGTGTATACATGGACATATACAAGTATATGTATGCAAACATCATGGTTGCCCCAAAGTGCACCACATATGTGTATACATAGATGTACACACATTTGTGCAGTGTGTATAAGGCATATGCATATACATACATATATTCACACATATATGATAGAAAGAGATAGATACATGCATACATATATGCATGCATGCATGCCTATAAATACATAGATGTATAGATATGAAACACATAATTTTTGCTAGGCAATGTGCTAAGTACTAGAGATACAAATAAAAACAAGCATGATAGACCCTGCATCAAGTTTGTTTATTTGCTTGTTTGTTTTCATATTTCTAACAGGAAAAGATACAGCATAAAAGAGAGTTGAAATGGAAGGAAAAACAACATGCAAATGTTCTAACATGCCTGGATATACCACTTCAGTGATGTGGATGCTTGGAACCAAGAAGACAAGGGCAAAGTTAATCTATAAAAGCCTAGCTTTTTGTTAGGGGTGAAATATTTGTTTTTTTGGTTTTTCTTGTTTTTTTTTTTTTATTTAGGAAGAGAGTTGATGTTTTGGATGGACAGGAGACAGCATATTTGTACCATATTGCTTAAGAAGATTGTCCCATTGTCTATAATTTATCATCTTAAGGATTTGCCTAGGGACAATGAAGGGTAAAGTGATTTACCTACTGTCCAACATCTGGGATGGGTCATTTGAACCCAGGGCATTCTTAAAATCCAGACGAGCTTTCTTTCTGCCATGTACCTGATGCTACTCATATTGTGGAGTCATTTCGGGTGTCCTAATCAGTATCTTGCCACTGGACCACATGGCTCTAGAGAAGAAGGGGCGCTCTGTACAATGGAATATAAATTTTGATCACTGAAACCTGGAAAGATATCTTAAGGTTTACAGGCTAGATTTCCTTCTTAAGGACCATGCCTTAAACCCAGTTAATTCACTCTGGTTCTCATTGATTGGCCAACAATAGGTCCCAGCCAGAGCCCCACTTAGTGGCCGTTGTTTGGTCCCAAATAGTTCAGGGTGACTATAAATAGCAATTTTTTTCTTTTCTGTCCAGAAACACTGAAAGTCTTCCCCTCCCAGGTTGATTTTTTTTTCAATTAGGTAAAAGAGGCTGTTCTTTTCTTCACTTCTAACCTAGTCTTAATCACTGGATGGGCATTGCTTCAGTAAAACACAGACCTGGGATAAACCTTAGCTTAAAAAAACCCACTGCATCAGGGGCCATTTCCAGTAGTCCTTATCTATCTTGCCACTGAATCAAGATGACTCCAGAGGAGTAAGTGAGACTAGGGTTTTTGCACTCCCTCACTTAAATCCAACCCACTTGCAAGTCATGGGATAACTTTCTTGATGTCATGGTCCTCTTTAAGAAAGGACAAAAGATAGCCACTCATAATAATATTAATGACTATAATAGTAATGGCAATGATAATCTTGTCATTCATTTTACTTTAAGAAAAGTGTATGTTAAGAATACTATTGCAAAAGTCTTAATTATTTAAAAAGTATCTTTCTTCATTGTAATGATGAGGATGTTAAGAATGAGGGTCTCGCTTTTTATCCCTCTTTCCTCCCCCCTCAAGGCTTGGAAATTTGTATGCATATCATAGAATGAGGTGTTATTTTCAAGGGGTTGGCAAATGCATGTAATTTGGATACTTCAGTTACTAGTCCTAGTTCTGAATCTTTAACTTTCTTGTTTCAGGTCATAATATGAAAACATTAATCAAAGACAAATCCGTTGATCATAATGATGTACCGATTATATTTTAGCTACACAGACTTAAATAAATATGATAAACATGCTATATAGATGACAATAGTTTCTTTAAATTAATAAATATTCAGCCATCTTATGAATTCTCAGAACAATTTTCTGAAACTTTTCACTTTTACCTCCCAAATTGAAAGCTGATAATAGAATTCATTACCAAAATATCTCCTGGCTCATGAAATCTATTATATAGGGAGATGCACTGGGCCTCTAATTTCATTTGTACGTGAAACTACTATCCAAGGAAAGTCAGCATTTTCTGTATAATTTATAATACGAGACAACTGCCTACATTACTGAAATGTTAAGTCATTACCCAGGGTCATTGAACTAATATGTGTCAGAAATGGCACTTGATCCCATGTGATCCTGTCTTCAAATCACACCATCTAATCACTGGGCAAGACCTTTGTAAATCTATCCTATATTTCCTCACATATAATACAAGTAACCTAA
Organism: Gymnobelideus leadbeateri; assembly: GCA_011680675.1. NCBI lineage: Eukaryota > Metazoa > Chordata > Mammalia > Diprotodontia > Petauridae > Gymnobelideus > Gymnobelideus leadbeateri. The sequence goes on from WOXC01006168.1 coordinate 808,488, forward strand.
GAGTTTACCTGACATTCCCACCTTCAACTTCAGTTAAAAATTATAATAATAATTTATAACTTGTGCTGTACTCATCTTGTAAAGCTAGAAGTCTATTCATTTTTGACTGATTATGTATGTATGAATTCAATTTCATCCATTTACTGAGAAATTTTCCCTCTTCCTTTGGTGCAAAGAAAAAAATAAATACCTTTACTTGTGATTTCAAACTGTGTGGCTAAGGAAAAAATGGTTTAGAAAGGTTTTGCAACTTAAAACTCTCCAATTCTCTTAAGTGAAATCAGCAAAGTCATTGGTTCTGGCAGTTGGAAATTGGAGCCTTTTGATATATTCATTTCCTATATGGTTTAAGGACTTGTGTGAGATGAAAGCTTCAATTTTATTTCCCAGGATTATTTCCCTTGCTTGATTTAGGATCAGTAGATTTCCCATTGGGTACATTGAAAACTGAATTTTGTCACAAACTTTCTGAAGGTCCACCCACATGCCATAATTGAAATGATCTGTAAAATCATAGATTTAATATTCATCGTTATATGTCTTTCTAAGAGAAACTGTTATAACTGATTATTATATAATCAGAACTACATATGAGGAAAGCTGGTCAGTTTACACTACAAAAATTAATCCAATTAAAAACACAAAAGAAAACCTTTCATACTTTCTGAATCTGTGGCTCTTTTTTATCATAATCTTAAGTCATACAGAATGATAATAGATCAGTTTCAGGAAGTGACCTTATAAGTCATCTTGTTCAGACCCCTTAGTTTACAAATAAAGGAACAAAACTCCTAAAAGATCATGTGACATGATCACATTCATACAAAAATTAAGTAGTAGAGTGTGGATTTGAACCATATCCTTCACATCCTCATTATAATCTAAATCATAGCAAATAAATTCACATAAAATGATGCAATTTACCTTCATGAAACCATGGTAACATTTCCCAAAACTTTTATTTTGCTCTAATTGGCTCTATTTCATATATCTTCTGCTAATTTGCTAAAAAGATCAAAATCATCAGAGATGACCTTCTGCCTTCAATGTTCTTCCTCTCACTAAATTTCTCTGTCATTAAAGATTGTTTCATCATGCCTCCTGTTTGAGAGGGGAGTCTGTCCTTTCTCTTTTCTACGAGCAACATCTCCATCTGTGCAGGATCATAGCATCATAGATTTACTACCAGCAACTAAGTGCTGTCCTTAGCATACTCCTTAATGAGTGAACTAAGTGCACTTAAGTGATTCTCCTTGATGAGAATCACATTCAGAATAGAATTTCCCTTTGTTGATTTTTCCACCCTTTGAAGACTAAAATTATAAGTACATCAAGAAAACCTTGACATTTGGAGAGGGAAGTAGCGAGAGACTGGGAGAGAAACACAAAGAGACAGAGACAGAAATGAGGGAGAAAGAGACAGTGACTAAGAAACAGAGATAGAGAAAGAGAGAACTAGAAATCTCCAGATCACAGATGTTTACCATTATTGCTGTATTATTGCTGTAATCATACAGGCTTGTGTTTCTTGAACTCCTCATTCATTTCCCTTTTCTGTCCAAGTAGTCTCTTGGCTACTTCAAATGCAATTGCTTTTGTTTTCCTAACAATTGATCTTCACTCAGATGTTCTACCATGTTTCCTGCTCTAGGTCCTAATTTTCTTACATCACTCTTCATAAGAAACAATGCTACATTCCCCACCCCCCACTTACTTCTATCGTATTTATCCAAGTATACCTATCTAGTCATAGACGTATCATGAGCTCATTGCCTGGAAGGCTCAGTGATACTTATTCATTCAATTTTTCCTCCTGAGATTAGGATGGCTATGCTAGTTTCTTCTTGCTCAATGTCTTAATTTTAGATATTTTGTATGGATTTGAATTAATGGGTTTTACTAGTGATTTCTTTCTTGGTTTTGTCTCCTTTTCAATCTCAGGTTGTTTATTCATTAGGGTTTATTTTATGTAGATACTTTTAGAAAGTATTTCGAAACTATTAGATAGTTTCTTTGTAGGTATTCATTAACAGTCTTCCCCCACTCCAATCCATTTTAATTTAAAATTTATTTTTTTCTCTTTAATGTGCAAGACAATAGACAAATTCATTCTTATCATCTTTTTTTGGGTCCTCAATATCCCTGGCCAGAAGTCTATATGTTTTATATCATGATTCCAAAAATGATGATAATATGAATAGCCAATAATTTGCATATTTTATTCTGTACTCTATTTTTGAAATTCAGAATATTTTCATAATTTCAGCTTCCTCATTTTTACAATGAGGCATCTTTCAATTCTGAATCCATGATCCTGTGAATTAATAATTATAAGGAGGTGAAACTTAGGGGGAGCAACAAACCTCTATTTACAAAAGTTGTTACAAAGGGAATTACCATTCTACTATAAACTTGAAGGAAAGATGAGATTTTTATATGTGTGGATGGAAGCATTAGAGGCTTAGGGGAAGAAATATATAAAGATATGAACATATGAAAATACTGTAATAGACAAATAAAGGGAAGATTCACCAAAAAGTATATAGTAGAAGGTAGTAGAAAATAAATCTCTAATGGTAAGGCAGTGTCAGGGAGTAGAGGGTGTTTTTCCAGCTTGAGTATCAGTATTATTTGTTAAGTAACAGAGAGAAAGAGAAATTTCTGGGGGTGGTGTGAGGCAGTCAGAGAACTGTATGATCAAGATTAATATGGATGCTGTATGAAAGTTCTCATAGTACAGGGAAAAACTGAAGCACAACACACATTTATTAAAATGCTTACTCTGTGAAGATCATAATAGTCTCTAAGAGAGATAAAAAAAATTTCCAAATGCTTTATTAACTTCTGGTTTACATCATTCATTTCCACCAGATTTTGAGTTACAATTTTTCCCCGTTTTTCCCCTACCCACCACCCCAGAATAACAGTCCCTCAGGTTATCCCCTCCTACAATCTGCTCTCGCCCATATAATCTCCCATACCCCATTCAATTGTTCCAGTAGGGCATGGTGAATCTCTATGTCCTAATGCCTGTGTATATCTTATTTCCCAATTATATGTAAAAGAGTATTAAAATAGTATTTATATATTTTAAGTATTTGATTTTAAAACTTCAAATTCCAGATTCATTCCCTTTCTCCCTTGTCACCCACCCTTACTGTGAAAATAAGCAATTCAGTATATGTTGTACATATGTAGCTATGTAAAACATTACCATAGTAGATATATTGTAAAAGATTGACTTATGTTTACCTTCCTCCTATTGCACCTCCCATTTGTTCTATTCTCTACTTTCATATTGTCCCTTTTACAAAGTGGGTGCTTCCAACTTCCCCCCCGCCAGCCTGCCCTCACTTCCATAATCCCCCCTCTCATCCTTTTCCCACCTACTCTCCTGTAGGGTGACATATACCTTTTATTATGTATGTCATTCTCTCCCTGAGACAAATTTAATGAGAATGAGATTTTGCCTTTTTGCCTTCCTGTTCTTCCCCTCCATAATAAACATTTTCCCTTTCCTCTTCTATAGAGATAGTTTACCCCATTCTATCTCTCCCCATCTCCTCTCATTATATTCCTCTCTCACCTCTTAATTTTACCTTTTAAGCATCACCCCTGCCTATTAAATACTACCTGTGTCCTCTATGTATACCTAATAACATATATGCACAAATTCACATATATTTCATATGCTGATATACCCTTCTTCAACTATTTTCATATTTGTGAAAAGTTTCATCAGTTACAATGATCATTTTTCCATGTAGGAATGTAAGTAGTTCAACTTTGATAAGTTCCTTATGATTTCTTTTCCCTGTTTACCTTCTCAAGCTTCTCCTGCTTCTTGAATCTGAATGTCAAAATTTCTATTCACCTCTGGTTTTTTCATCAAGAATAATTGAAAGTCCTTTATTCCATTGAATGACCATATTTCCCCCTGAAACATGATACTCAGTTTTGATGGGTAGATGATTCTTGGTTTTAATCCCAGATCCTTTGCCCTCCAGTAGATCATATTCCAAGCCCTTTGATCCTCCAGGGTAGAAGCGGCCAGATCCTGTGCTATACTGATTGTGTTTCCACAATATTCAAATTGTTTCTTCCTGGCTGCTTGTAATATTCACTCCCTGATCTGGGGATTCTGGAACCTGGCTATAATATTCCTAGGAGATTTCTTTTTGGGAGCTTTTTCAGGAGGTGATCAGTGGATTCTTTCAACCTCTATTTTGCCCTCTGGCTCTAGCACATCAGGGCAATTTTCCTTGAGAATTTCCTGAAGGATGATTTCTAGGTTCTTTCTTTGATCATGGCTTTCAGGTAGTACAATAATTTTAAATGATCTCTCCTGGATCTATTTTCTAGGTGAGTGGTTTTACCATGAGATATTTCACATTGCCTTCTATTCTTTCATTTGTTTGGATATATTTAACAGCATCTTGATTTCTCATAAAGTTATTACCTTCCATTTGTCCAGTATAATTCTGAAGGAATGATTCTCCTCAGTGAGCTTTTGAGATTATTTTTCCCTCTGGGAAATTTGACTTTTTAAGGCATTTTTCTCCTCATTGCTTTTTTGAGCCTCTTTTTCCATTTGAGTTAGTCTATTGTTAAGGTGTCATTTTCCTCAGTCAGGCTGTTGAGACTCTCATTTCATAACTTTCTTGCATATTTCTCATTTCTCTCCCCAATTTTTCCTCCACTTCCTTTATCTCCTTTTTAATTAAGGTCCTCTATGGCCTGTAACCAACTCATAATGTTTTCTTGGAAGCTTTTGGTGTAGGATTTCTGACTTCTTTCTCCTGTTCCACGATTTGATCCTTTTTGTCTCCAAAGTAGGAGTGTAAAGTTAGGGTACTCTGTTTATTTTGCTTCCTTTGTCTACTCATGATTCCACTCAGTCACTTGCCCCTTGGGCTTTTTTGCCACAGTATGACTCTGCCGCCAGACAGGGAAGCTTCTGCCCCAAACACTGGGGTTTTCTTGGCTGCCAGAGGTATTAGTTGGGTGCCATCTCTGAAGCCTCCACTGGCAACCTGGTCACACACCCCAAGACTTCAACCCCAGACCGCAATCCAGATCCAAGCAGGTTAAAGCAAGAGTGCTTGCCCCCCAGACTGATCACATGGTACCCTCAGAGCTGCTTCTTGCCCTGGGGGAAAAAGCCAGGCACTCCCAACTACTGGTCCCAAAGTCCATATTGCACTGACCTATCACTTTGTCCTTGTCATCTATATGTTGATAATTCTGGAAATGGCCACAACTGCTGGTATTCTGGAGTCCCTCTAGCCAGCTGCTGGTCAAGCTGCTGTGGGGCTAAAACCTCTGGCTCACACAGGGCTGGGGTTGGCTCCCAGAGTGCTGTGCTGGCTGCTCCCTGCTGGGCTGTTTGGCTCTCCTCAGCAGGAGGTTAGCTTCTCTGTGTCATTTTTTTGGTTCTGTAGCTCCAAAGTTTGTTCAGAGTCCCCTTTTACATAAGTTGGAGGTGATGGGAGCCAGAGCTGCACACAAGTCCTGTTTCTACTCCCAAGATAATAAATAAATAAATAAATAAATAAATAAAATATGGGTTATGATCCCATAGATTTTAGTTGATGAGAGGTGATTTACCACTAGTGCTAAGCCTAACTACTTGACCAAGTCATGTTACTTTATTATCTTATAGCTATGAAGGAAAGAAATATCCTCAAAGATTTGAAAAAATATGAAAAAGTCTTATTTGGTTGAGAAAGATATAACACTATAATAATCTTAGGAAGGTAAAAGCAAATAAAAAAGGCAGTGTGTGGTGGATGATGAAAACTCAATATTATGGAAATTTGAGAGATTAATGAATGTATACAAGCATAGTCATGATTAATGAATGTATTCAGGTCCAAACAAATAAAGCTCAGTACCCCTGGGGAGAATATTGGATTATTTGGAAAAAAGGTAAAATATTAATGAATAATTAGTTATAACCAGTTTCACAAGCATTTTGTGCAAGTCATTGTATGTTCTTTTTAGAGAAAGTAAGATTCTCATAGGCCTTGAGAAAAGCAATCTTAAAATTACCTGTAGCCCTTTGCAGTGATATCAAACTCTCTAGAAAAGCAATAAAATAAAATGAGCCTGGAGCTCTGATTCTACATCTTATAGGAGAATGCTGGCACCAATACAAATAGTTATAATATACATATAATATAATATAATATACACTGTTACATGTAGACTGATATAGAAAAAAAAACATACTATGTGAAGTCTAAGAGAGGGAGGGAATTATTGACTAAAAATCTCAGGTAAGACTTTTGGAGGATTTGAAATTTTAGTTAAAATTTGAGTGATAAGAAGGAATTTACCAAGAAAATAAAGAGAGGTATTCCAAGTATAGTGGTGCATAATAAAAAGAGAGAGAACTGTTACAAAAGAGTAATCCTCCCACACAGGAATATCAAACATTGGCCATAATAAGCAAGAATATAGAACAACAAAGACAATTGTTTTACATTTTCCATCCTGAGCTCCTTGGATGGACTAGTAGGTCAGACATACAAACTCTTATCCAAGTTCCCTAAACCACCCAAAACTCAATCATATGTAGAATTTTAGATAAAGTACTAGCATGGCACTAATAGAACAAAATGCAATCACCCATGATGCAAAGCAGTAGGATAGATTAGGTCACTGAAATAAAAGTATTTTCTGGGTTACCTAAAACTGAATGAGGAATTATGGACAGGGACCAAGGGAATATAGCTCTAGATATGTAAAAATTGAGCTATAAGCAAGTGGCTAAAGAAGGGTTGTGGGGGTAGGGGATGGAGACAAGATGGCAGAGTAAAAGAAGCAAAGTGCTTGAACTTCTACTCCAACCACCTCTAATACCTGTAAAGAAGTAACTCCAAACAAAGTGTAGAGCTACAGAACCCACAAAGGGGCAGAGAGAACAAATCTTCCACTTGAGGCAGACTGGTAGGCTGAAAGGAAAGGTCTATAACAACAAGCTGGGAGAATGGCCTGATCACACATGACCCATGTTGGCTCAGACATGCAATATAGACTGACCAGAGTAGATTTCAGTGGACTGATTAACTAGCAGGTGTAGCAATTTCCAGACTTCTCAACAGAGAAATCAAAAGGGAAAGTCAAAGGTCAATGGGGAACTCAGAAGAACCTGAGTGAAAGAAAAACTCAGGAGGCAAAGCCAAGATGGCGGAGTAGAAACAGTACTTCCAAGGTACTCTCTCCCACACCACTTCAAAATCATATAAAAGGGGACTATGAAGAACTTCTGGAGCTCCAGCACCCACAGAATGACACAGGGAAGCTAATCTCCCACTGAAGACAGCCCAGAAGCCCTGCAGGGAGCAGCAAGCGCAGCACTCTGGGAGGCAAGACCAGGCCTGCTTGAGTTGCAGTTTTAACCCCAGGGCGGCAGGGTCAGCAGCCAGCTGGAGGGACGCCAGAACAGCAGCAGCTGTGGCAATTCCAGAATTATCAACACAGACATGCCTAGGAGAAAGTGAGAGGTTAGTGCCCTATGGACTTTGAGACCAGTATTTGGGAACATGTTGCCTTCTTCCCCTGGGGGCAATAAGCAGCTGAGGAAACATAGAACCACTGCCATTTCAAAGCTTCAGTTGCAGCTTCAGCCCCTGGCCTATGGACTGTAGGGAGATCCAGCAATCAGTCTTGGTGGGGTAATCGCTCTTGCTTTAACCTCCCTGGATCTGGATTGCAGTCTGGGGTAGAGGTCTTGGGGTGGGTATCCAGCTTGCCAGAGTGTGTAGAGGCTTCACAGAGGGCACCTAACTAATACCTCTGGAAGTTGAGAAGACCCCAACATTTGGGAGAGAAGTTCACCTGTCTGGTGGCAGAGTCCTACTATGGCAACAAGCCCAAGTCAAGTAATTGAGTGTCATCATGGCTAGGCAAAGGAAATGAAACAAACAGAAAAATTCAACATTAGACTTCTTTTTTGTGGGCAAAGAGGATCAAAGCATGGAACAGGAGGAGGACTGTGATGTCAGAACTCCTGCACCAAAAGCCCCAAATGAAAATACAAGTGGGTTACAGGCCATAGAAGACCTTAAGAAGGATTTTAAAAACCACATAAGAGAAGTAGAGGAAAAATTGGTACAAGAAATGAGAAGGATGCAGGAAAAGTATGAAATGAGAGGCAACAGCCTGACTGAGGAAAATAACACGCTAAAAAAGTAGACTGACTCAAATGGCAAAGGAGGCTCAAAAGGGCAATGAGGAGAAGAATGCCTTAAAATATGAATTTGCCAGATGGAAAAAGAATCTCAAAAGCTCACTGAGGAGATTCATTCCTTCAGAGTTAGACTGGAGCAAATGGAAGCTAGTGACTTTATGAGAAATTAAGATGCTGTTAAACAGATACAAACAAATGAAAGAATAGAAGGCAATGTGAAATATCTCATGGGGGAAACCACTGACCTGGAAAATAGATCCAGGAGAGACAATTTAAAAATAATTGGACTACCTGAAAGCCATGATCAAAGAAAGATAGAAATCATTCTTCAAGAAATTCTCGAGGAAAGTTGTCCTGAAACCTCCTGAAAAAGATCCCCCACCCCCCCAAAAAAAAAGCTCCTAGGAATATTATAGACAGGTTCCAGAATTCCCAGATCAAGGAGAAAATACTACAAGCAGCCAGGAAGAAACAATTTCAATACTGTGGAAACACAATCAAAATAGCACAGGACCAAGGGGCGGCTAGGTAAGAGTGCTGGCCTCGGAGTTGGGATGACCCGAGATCAAAACTGGCCTCAGAAAATGAGCACCTACACATAAATAATGACTAGCCATGTAACCTTAAGCAAGTTACTTAACCCCAATTGCTTTAAAAAAAAAATAGCACAGGTTCTCCACGGTCGTTCCCAACCCCCTCCGTGTGTGGGTGGGTTATGGCCCTGCTGCTGCTGCCCCTGCTGTTGCGCTCTTCGGCCCGGGCCCTGCACCTCGCCGCCCTCCCGACGCTGCGCCCCGCCCTGGCCGCCACCACCCGCGCCTTTGGAGGCCTCCTGGGAGGAGGAGTCGCCAGCGGGCAGGGGCCCGCACGCCCCTGCCTTCTGCAGCCACTCCGGAGCGCGCCAGGTCTATGTTCGTGCACGTGCGGGGGCTCCACACAGAGGGGGACAAGGCCTTTGCTGAATTCCTGACAGATGAAATTAAAGAGGAAAGGAAGATCCAGAAACACAAATCCCTCCCCAAGATGTCTGGGGATTGGGAACTGGGTGTGCAAGGGACAGAAGCCAAGTTAGTCCGGAGAGTAGCTGGTGAGAGGATCACAGTCACATTCAATATTAACAACAGTATCCCACCGACATTTGATGATGAGCCACCAGAGGGGCAGAAGACACAAGAACAGCAAGAGCCTGAACTTACGTCAACCCCGAACTTCGTGGTGGAGGTTGTGAAGGATGATACCAAGAAGGCCCTTGTGCTGGACTGCCACTATCCAGAGGATGAGGTTGGACAGGAAGAGGAGGAGGAGAGTGACATCTTCTCCATCCGGGAAGTTAGCTTTCAGCCCACCAGCGAACCTGACCGGAAGGATACAAACTACACACTCAACATGGATTCCCTGGACTGGGCCCTGTATGATCACTTGATGGACTTCCTGGCTGAGCATGGTGTGGACAACACATTCACAGACGAGCTGATTGAGCTCAGCACGGCCTTAGAACACCAGGAGTATATCAACTTTCTGGAAGATCTGAAAGGATTTGTCAAGTGTCAGTAGGAAGGCCTGAGGCTGTGGGGGCCCTGCTGTGCTCCAAGAGAATGTTTCTAGAAGCCATCATGGAGAAAGCACTGTGCTATGAAATACCGCCAGGCATAAATTATGTTCCCTAACCCTTTATTTCCTTTGTCCGCTGGCATTTTTGTACGCCACCACAGAATGATGAGAAATAAAACCCTCGGAACCCTCCGGAAAAAAAAATAGCACAGGACCTGGCGGCTTCTATACTGAGGGACTGAAGGGCATGGAATATGATATTCCAGAGGGCAAAGGAGCTGGGATTAAAACCAAGAATCACATACTCAGCAAAACTGAGTATCATGTTTCAGGGGAAAATATGGTCATTCAGGGGAATAGAGGACTTTCAAGCATTCTTGAGGAAAAGAACCAGAGTTGAATAGAAAATTTGAAATTCAGACACAAAAAGCCAGAGATGCTTGAGAAGGTAATCAGGGAAAAGAAATCAAAAGGAACTGATCAAACTTGAACTCTCTACATTCCTACATGGAAAAAACAATAACAGTGACTGATGAAACCTTTTTCAGTATGAAAATGATGGAAGAAGGGTATATGGGCACATGAATACATATGTGAATGTGTGTATATATGTTTACAGTTATACATCGATAGAGGGCACAGGTTGAATTTGTTGGGAAGGGATGATACTTAAGTGGTGAAGTTATGAGGAGAGAGAGGAATATGGCAAGAGGAAGTGGGGAGAGACAGGGTGGGGTAAACTATCTCATGTAGAAGAGGCAAGGGGAAGTGGTTGCAAGGGAGGGGGAGAATAGGAAGGCAAGAAAGGCAAAACCACATTCTCATTGAATTTGGTTCAGGGAGAGAATGACATATATACTAAATGGGATATCTCACCCTGCTGGAGAGTAAGGGAAGTGGGGTGAGAGGGGGCATAATGGAGGGGAGGGCATTCTGGCTAGGGGACTTTGGAGGTACCCACTTTTGAAGAGGAACAGGATCAAAGTAGGGAATGAACCAGGTGGGGAGAGGGATGAGTGGGAGGGAAATACTAGCAGTCTTTTACTATATATCTACTATGGTAATGTTTTGTATAGCTATACATGTACAACACATACAGAATTGCTTATCTTACCAGAGGGACTGGGTGACAAGGGAGAAAGGGAATGTATCTGGCTGGAATTCAAAGTTTTAAAAGTAAAGGTTTCAAATATATATATAAATACTATTATTTATACTATTTTGCATGTAATTGGGAGATAAGATGTGCAGGCATTGGGGCACAGAGATTTACCTTGACCTACTGGAACAATTGAAGGGGGTATGGGAGAAGATATGGAAGAGAGCAAATTGGATGAGGGGATATCTTGTGGGACTGCTATTCTGGGGTGCTGGGTAGGGGGAAAATGGGGAAAAATTGTAACTCAAAATCTGGCAGAAATGAATGATGAAACCAGAAGTTAATAAAGCATTTGTTGGAAAAAAATTGTTGTTTATAGTCAAAGAAAAGTTACTTGCAACTAAATTTAGCCAGTGAAGAAAGCAGAGATAGAGGGCCGTGCTGTCATCTGACCCATCAAAATGGACTTAACAATAATGTTGTCATAAGTACCTTCCCAGAATCCAAATTTGGATGATTAGCCAGTGACTCCTTTTTTCACAATGTTCCTTGTAAAATGAATAGGTGGACCATGAGAAATTGATATCACTATAGAATACTCAATGTTGCTTTAGCAAACACTATTCCTAGTGTTACTTTTTTTTTCTTTAGGGAAATGACCACTCTATCTACTCCATCCTATTACATGATAATTCTTTAAACTAGGAACCACTAGAGTTTTTACTTACATTTAGAGGAGTCTTTTTGTATTTTTTTTACTTTAAACTTACATACAAAATAAGAAAAGAAAAGCTAAACTCAAATACTAAAACTAAAATAATACAAAATAGGAAAAAAGGGGGAAAAAGCTGCGTGGAAACAGAACATGAGAGATGATTCAAAATGTATAGCATTGAATCAGTTTCTAGAAAGCTTATGTAATAAATACTAAATGCTGCGCTGACAGCTGTCCATCTTTTCTTTGATTCCTCGTAGCTTTTCTTTTTTCTTTTCTTTGCACTTTTTACTTTGCTATTTCCCTCCTCCCCCACCCAGGTTACAATTAAGCATTGAAAGATAGATATAGAGATATGGAGATAGATAGATAGAAAGATAGGTGGATAGATAGATAGAAAGATAGAGTGATATATATACACCCATATGTACATACATGATCTGTAAACATATACACACAAAGATATGTACATACACTTACACACAGACATATATTCCATAATCATAGTTATATATAAATATATGCATTTATATGCATCTATGTAACACTATACTATACTTATCTTGTTTCTCCAAAGGTGAATAGCCCCTTCCTTCATAAGTCCCAAGTCTTTCAATAGTTTTCCAAGTACATCAATTTGTCATTTCCTACATCATAGCAATATTCCCACCATAAACTCTCTACTTGTTTTAAATAATCCAAAACGATATTGATAAACATGGCTGAGGCATAATGTAGTTTCCCTATGTTTCTCTTTTCGTAAAATCTGTTTTAGCCTTTACTCTGTCCAACATCATGGTTATCACCCCTGCTCCTTTTTCCCTTCCAAACTCTACTCCTGATCTTTATTTTACATTTGTGTGTATCTCTTATTCCTATCCCTCCAGACTCCTCTATTTTACTTCTACCAGCTACCTCCCCTTCCTATTACTTAACTTACCCCCTCCAAGTATTCTTCCCTTATTCTCAGATTCCCATGATCTAAACAACCTCCTATGCCCCCATTTAACCTATTCCTTTTCCCTCCTCTTTAAAGATCTTTCCTTTATCCTCTTGTCCCTCCCTATGCATTAGCATTTTATTCCTCTAAATTTAGAAGACTTTTATATACTTCTAGATGTTCTAGACTTTTATAGAGACTTTTATACTCTTCTAGATCTATTGTTCCTTCTTGAACCTATTCCTGATGAAAGTAGGTTTCTGGAATGAACAACCTTCATCCTCCCTCTAATTCCTTCACATTAGTTCTTCTTCTCATACTTAATTTGCATAAGATAATTACTCTTTTTAGCCATTCCTAAATTATTTTACTTAAAAAACACACACACACATCATACTTATATTTACCCCCAATCCTTCTTATGAATTTCCCAATTACTAATAACAATCTTAGAGATAAAAGGTAAACAATCTGTCCTTATTGGGTCCCTTGTAATTAGTCTTTGGTAATTACCAAAATTTTTACCATGATTACCTTATGTTTGTCTTGGCTCTTATGTGTCAAGTCTTGTATTAAATTCAGGTTGTTGTTGTTGTTGTTGTTGTTGTTGTTGTTTTTAAAAAATCATGAAAGTCTTACAGTTCATTGTGTCCATTTTCTTTCATTCAAGATTATGGTTAGTTGTGCTGGGTATGATATTTTCAGCTGGAACCTCTTTTACTCCTTGATATATAGTATCCCAAGACCTGCAATATTTAGTATCACCTCTGCTAGGTCTTGTATGATTCTAACTGTTGTACTACCTTTGGGGATTTCAGAATTTGACTATGATATCCCTGTGGGTTTTCTTTGTAGAATCTCTTTCAGGTGATGATCAGTGATCTTTTTTTCTCTCTGCTTTCCCCTCTTGTTCTAATAATTCACGATAATTTTCTTTAAGTATTTCTTGCATTATTGTTTCAAGATTAATTTTTCAATCATTGTTGTCAAATAGTCTGATTATTATTATGTTTTCTCTTCCTGAGCCATTCTCCTCATCCATTGTTTTACTTATAAGATCTTTCACACACTCTTCTGTTTTTTCATTCTTTGTATTTTTTTTTAATTTCTTGATCTCATAACTTGACTGTTCTCTCCTTGCCTAATTCAGATTTTCAAGAAGTCATTTTCTTCCTTAAAGTTCTGGACCTCTGGGTGTCTAGGTAGAGCAGTGAATAGAGCACTGGCCCTGGAGTCAGGAGGACCTGAATTCAAATCCAGCCTCAGACACTTAGCACTTGCTAGCCATGTGACATTGGGCGTCACTTAACCCCAATTCCCCTGCCTTCCCCCTCAAAAAAAAAAAGATTATGGATCTAATTTTTAATCGGTTGACTTTCTTTTCATAATCTTCTTTTTCTTGGATGGTTAATTTTTTTTTTTAGTTTTTCCTCAAACTCTCTCATTTTATTTTTAAAGTCTTTTTAAAGTTTTTTTTTTATGAACTCTTTTTGGGGAGGATAACCATTTGATGTTACTCTTTGGGATAAAAAAGGGTTTGCTTGCTTCAGTACCTGCTTCTGAAGATGAGCTCTGGTTTTCTTTATTCCCATAATAACTCTCTATGGTTGAATTCTTTGGGGATGGTGCCTCTGACCTCAGATGCTCCTTCAGTTCTCTGCTCTGGCCTGGATTAGAAACCAAGAACTCAAACCTCATGGAAGTGCCCACAGCCAGTGGAGTCCCTGCCACACTGCTTCTGTACTCAATTGGTGTGTGATTGCTCCTTCTCACCCCCAGCCACATTTCCACAATCCAGCTGGGTCTGGTGTTACTTTTCAGTTCCCTTGATCACTCCTGGATAACACCCCAAATCCCCTCACTGTCCCAGGGGTAAACATTCTCATGTCTGGGACCAAGGAAGCCTCAGAATCTGACTGGGGGGGGGGGGGGTGATTGACTTATTGTTTAAGGGAATCTAGCCTGGAAGTGTTTACTTTTCCCTGGAACCAAAGCTGATCCTGGAATTTTTCTTCAGATCTTCTCTGATTGTCCCAGGAGGGACTTCTATTCTGTCCTTACTCTTATTTGTTTTTATGACTTTATATTTGCCATTAGGTGTTTTTTTTTTAATCTTATATGTTAGAGAAACCTGAAGAGTTTGGAATTTTCTGACCTACTCCTCCACTTTCCCAAAATACTCTCTTAAATAAGTCCTAAGGTAGGAATGGTACTAAACTTTCTACTATCCCATTGACAAAAAGTAATGGTTATAGCTATAAATCCATAGCTACATATTTAAATAGCCTTGCTTTGGCATGATAGTCAGATTGTCTGTTGTTTCAAACATTCATAACTACCTCCACTTCCCTAGGCTAAGGCTTTTGCTTTTATATATTATTAAATTAAAAAGTCTGAATTCATGATAGGAATATTAAGTCAAAAGGAAGAGCAGATTAGGGAAATAAATTGCATATATGTTGAAATTGAGGTTCTTGTGAGACATGAACATAGCTTTTAGGGATTTGGAGGATATTAATCTTGCACTTGGAGGAGTGACCAGAATTAGAGAGATTAATTTAATAATTACCTACATAAAAATTGTAATTTAAGACATGGAAATCACAAGCTGGCAAAAGGAAATGTGTAAAGAGAAAAGAAAATATGACTGAGAATAAAACCTGCTACAACTACTTTAAGGGGTGAAGTTGAGAATAGTAATAGGAATTAATAAACTGTCTAGAAATGGAAAAAAGAGAAAGATAGAAATTAAAACAGGAGAATAAGGTATCATGGAAACTAACAAGAGAGGGAATTTAAAAACTAGTAGGAGACAGAAATCGACATTACAGAAAAATATAAATAAAAGCATTGATTTGGTGATAAGGAGGAAATTTATAATTTTATGAGAAATATTTTCATTTGAATGTTTGAAACAAAAGCCAAGTTATTGTGGGTTGAGCTATATGTAGATAACAAGGAACTAACAAAAGAATGGTGGAGTGTATGGAATTTGGGGCATAGAAAGGAAGAGATATGATTTAAATACCATCTCTAACACAAATAAGTTATTGACACATGACTGCATATCTCCATGCCTTGGGTTAATCATAATACAATGGGAATATTATTACCTGTAGTACCTATTTTACAGAGTTGTAAAGTTAAACCAAGATGATATATATTAATTGCTTTTGGAACTTTAAGTGATTTCTAAATGTTAGTTATTATTATTGGAAGTACATTGTCGTTTTTTTCCAAAAGTGGCAATGAACAGGATGGGGGAAAGAATAACAGTTTTAAGTTTGTTTCTAAAGAATTGGGGAGGCTTCAACATTTATGTAAACAGATTCAAAGAACAGAGTAGAAATGTAAAGATGGAACAAAGGTGATAGATTATAAATTGAGGTCATGAAGAAGGCAGATTGAGCAGAATCAAGAGTATAAATTGAGGAATTAGAGGATTAGGACTTGCATTTTCCACTAAATCGTGAGATAGGAAGAGATGTGCAAAAATATTAAGATGAAATGGAGATGGGAAGTTCAAAGGCCTCACCAGAGATAGTCTTGATAACTTCGGTATAGTAAGAAGGACGTCCTTTGCTGTGAGTGTGAGAAGTCACAGAGAGTTTAAAGACATGATAAAAGAATAGCTACTGTAGGAAATGGAAGAGTGAGGTGGTATAGTAAATAGAGCTCTTGGCCTGGAGTTAATAAGTCTCCTCTTCCTAAATTCAAATCTGGTCTCAGGCACCTACAGGCCATGTGACCCTGGGCAAGTCTCTTAAACCTGTTTGCCTCGTTTTCTTCATCTACAAAGGAATTGGAGAAGGAATTCACAAACCACCCCAGTATCTGCACAAAGAAAACCTAAATGGACTCTCAGGGAGTCACACAGACTTAAATGATTGAACAACAACTATAGGAAATAAGAAAGGGAGTCATCTAGAGTTGATTAACAAGATGGGTGAATGTCAGGAAAGGCCAAGCTGAGGTTATATTGTACTACTTTACATTAAATGGTAATCAGATTGTTCACAGACATTTTCCAGAAATACTTATAATCTTGAGAGCAGGAACAAATAAATCAAATGCAAAAATTTCTATGTGTTGATCATTAGCAGAGCAGGGAAAAACATAGAAGACCAACGGGCTGAGGGATTCTAATTTGGACATAAAAGCATAATTGAAATTACTGACCATGCAGTTGACTGGTTGAAGAGTCAAGTGAAATCATAATGGATGAAGTGAGTTAGTGGAAGAATAATGGATCTGGATGTTATAAGCAAAAAAGGATAGGCCCACCATGAGTGGGGATAAGAAAGCCATGGTCATGGGGTAGGATTTTAGAATTTAGTATTTGGGATATATTACTACTCCAGTCTAGAATTTCAAGATATAGAGACAAAGCCCCACACTCAGGTAATTAAGATACTTAGTTTTATTGCTAGTTTTCTTTTATTTCTTTATTGTTTTAGTTTTAATGGCATGGCAAACAAAGTACTTCATCTCTTTTGCTGCCCTCTGGGACTTCAGCTTTTGTTCTGGTCATAGGAATAAAAACAACATATATTTCAGAAGAAAGGAGACCGGTACAAAACTACAGACTGTATCTCAGTGTTGTTCAAAGTCAAGATTAATACTGTTGCATACTTAGAGACAGAAAATGAAAAGTAGGTATACTTTCAATGAGCACAAAGATAAATTAGAGAAATGAAAATGTCAGTGACATGAAGTCAGGAGAAAAGAAGATTTGGTTGGTAAAATATTTTTTTCACTCTGTGGCTGAACCATATGAACTCACCTGGCTTATTTGGTCATTACTGCATAATTTCTCTCCTCCATGGAACAGCTTGTAGCAGATACAAAGCAGTTCTTCCTGATCAGGGGGTCCTTTGTTACTATGTTTGATCATTGTGTTGACCATAGTTCTTATAGCTTCCAAAGCTTTGTCTATCTAGGATTATAGTTAATGTATAAATTGCTCTTTTCTGCATATTTAATTCTCAATAAATTTATTAAAAATTCCAAAATTTTATAATACAAATGTTATAGAATAGTATTGATGTTATAATATGTCCTTATTTTTGGTTACTTGAACCCCAGTTGAAGGGATATTCTTCAAGACTAGGTTTATCTTTTTTTTTGCCATCACAGAAAGAGAAATATATTTATAATAATAGGATCTTTTTCTCCTTCTCTTCTTTCTTTTGGGAGTAAGGCTAATAATGATATTACTGGTTGAAAAGGCATGTATCATTTTAGCAACATTTAGTGTTTGATTCCAAATTTTCTTTCCAAACCATGGAACCAAGGGACTGGTCTGAAGTGCAGGAAACTTTGTGGAGGACCTTGGAGGCAGCTACAATAGCAGCAGCAGTTTCCTCAACTCTCAGTTCTGAGACAGTAAGGGGGTTGGACAGCTGGTCAAAAATAGATTACTGGGGGCCCTTTACCGGCACTGGGTGAAGCTGATGTTGATTGGCAACACCATTGCCCAAACACCAATTCTTGGTCAAAGTTGCAGAGTGAAATGGAATAGTTCTGATTGGTCACAAGGGAGCAGGGGTCCTGGTCACACCTCCAAGGCAGAGAGGACTACTAGTATTAGTAGTACAACTAGTACTAGTATTGCAACTAGTACTAGTACTAGCACTAGGAGTACTAAGCTTCAGGAAAGCAGGGAATTTGGGCACAGTTCCAGGGTTAAAATAAGCACTTGTACCTATAGCTGCAAAAGTGCAGGAACCCTTCCTGGGTAAAGACCAGTAAGGAGAGCAGGGACCACACCTCTCATTGGATCACACCACATTAGAAGCACCAAAACCTTGCAGACCCCCAGGACAAGCCCTGAAAACAGCAGCATAAGCTTGAGTTAGTGTCTCCCTGGCCTCAGGAGAGTAGAGTCCAATTTGAACATTAATTTCAAAAGTCAATAAAAAAGCTGAAAAAATGAGCAAACAACAACAAAAGAACTTGACAATAGAAAGCTACACTGATGACAGAGAAAGCCAAAGCACAAACTCAGAAGACAATAAAAAAAAAGAACTACAACAACTAGAAACAAAGCCTTAAAGAAAAATGTTAATTGGACCCAAGCCCAACAAAAATTGGTGAAAAAGTTAAAGAAAGAGATAAAGATGATACAGGAAAAATTGGAAAAAATAAATTAGAGTGATGCAGAAATACTAGGGAAAAGAAAATTAATGCTGGTAAAACAGGCAAAAAGAAAATACTGAAGAAAATCAAACCTTAGATGACAGAAATGACCTAATTATTTTTTAAGACATAAATTGCCTAAAGAAAAGAATCCTAAAAAAGCAGAATTGGCCAAATGGAAAATGAGGTGGAAGATAATGATTCCTTAATAATTAGAATTGGGGAGGTGGAACCAAATGACTTCACAAGACTTAAAGAAATAGTAAAACACAGTCAAAACAATGAAAAAAAGTAGAACAAAATGTGAAATGTCTTATGGGAATAACAACTAACCTGGAAAATAGATCTAGGAGAAATAATTTAAGAATTGTTGGATTACCTGAAAGCCATGACCAAAAATGATTTTTGAAAGAGCCTGGACACAAAAATGGTTGAATGTATTCATAGGCCCACCGACAATGCTATAATTTTCCTTGGCAATTTGATGGATCAAAAGCAGAAACTAACACTTTCTGTAATTTTGATTTCTCTAATTATTAGTGATTTGGAACACTTTTATGTAGCTATTAATAGCTTGGATTTGTTTCTTCAAAAACGTCCAATTCATATACATAAAACAATTATCATTTGTTTTGTGGCTTTTATTCTTCCAAATTCACATCAATAATTTATCTTAGAACTGAAACCTTTATAAAAACTATGTTTCCAATACCCTCAAAAACACTGTTTGATCCATCCACCCCTGCTTTTGGCTAAACTTCATGAGAAGGCTATGTATAATGGATGGCCTGACTTCCTTTCCTCTCTTTCTCTTAACTCTACAATTTGTATTTGGATCTCATAATTCAACTGAAACTCTTCTATCCAAATTATTAATAATCTTTTGATCTTCAAACATAATGACCTTTACTCAGTCCTCATTGTTCTTGAATTCTCTGCAGTCTTTTCTACAGTCAAGTACTCCGTACTCCTTTATATTCTCTTTTCTATCCTGGTTCTCCTCCTCCCTGCCTGGATGCTAGGTATAGTTTGGTGGACTTTTTATATACCCACTAACTGTGAGGGAACCCAAACACTGTCTTGAACCTCTTTCATACTGGAATAAAGGACTCCTTATATTGATATTGAGCACTTTTTCTGGCTGTTCCCAGAGTCTACATACCTGGAACACTCTCCCTCCTCCTTTGCACTTCCTTCTGTCCCTGACTTCCTTGAAGACTCAGCTAAAAGCCATATATCTGCACTAAACCTTTCACAAATTTTTTCTTTCTTTTTAGTTTTATTTTTAAATTATGGAATAAAACAACATTTCTATAACATAGTACAACAAAAAGATGATTGCACAAGAAACTTTAAATCTACTACGTGCAACATGTTATTATTTTGGAATATAAAACTAAATTATCAGGTAAATGTTTTCTTTTCTCCCCTAACCCAAAGATGACAACCATAAGACAAAGATAAGTACACACACACACACATACACACACACAGAGACACACACACAAAGAGATATCAATATAGAGACAAAATTATTCTATAAATATTTTTACTTATGCTTCTTTATTTCCATATGAAGATAGCATCTTTCTTCATAAGTCCTTTATAGCTAATTTTGGTATTTACAACAGACAAAATAACTTATTTACTTAAAGACTTTCTTAAAACAAATCACTAAAAAAAATCACTGTTGGGGGCAGAGTCAAGATGGCAGAGTAAAAACAGGACTCGCTCCAGCTTCCACCTTACCCAATTCTTTTAAAGAAGACTCTGAACAAACTTTAGAGCTACAGAACCCACGAAATGACACAGAGAAGCTAACCTCCTGCTGAGGACAGCTCAGCAGCCTGGCAGGGAACAGCCAGTGCAGCACTCTGGGAGCCAACCCCAGCCCTGTGTGAGCTAGAGGTTTTAATCCCAAGGAAGGCTGACCAAACACAGGCTAGAGGGACTCCAGAACACCAGCAGCTGTGGCCAGTTTCCAGAATTATCAACACATAGATGCTAAGGACAAAGTGAGAGATCAGTGCAGTATAGAGTTTGAGACCAGCAGTTGGGAGAGCATCAGCTTTTACCCCTGGGGTGGCAGTGGCGGGGGGCAGGGCAGGAAGCCAATGAGATACCCTGGCACAGCTGGCTCTACATTGCAGCTTTAGCTCCTGACCTGCAAAACTGTAGGGGGACCTATCGATCAGTCTGAGGGGAATTGTTCTTGCTTTAACCTGCTTGGATATGGATTGTGGTGTAGGGTGGTCCTGGGTTGTGTGACCAGCTTGTCAGAGCATGTGGAGGCTTCAGAGAAGGCAACCCCAACATTTGGGACAGAAGTGCCCCGTCTGGTGGCAGAGTCCTACTGTGGTAAAAAGCCCAAAAGTGAAGTGAGTGCCAAAATGACCATAAAAAGGAAGCAAAACAAACAGAAGAATCCAGCATTAGAATCCTACTTTGGCAACAAAAAGAATTAAAGCATATAACAGGAGGAAGACAGTGAAGTCAGAAATCCTGCACCAAAAGCTTCAAAGAAAAAATACAAGGTGGTTACAGGCCATAGAGGACCTTAAGAATCAGATAAGAGAAGTGGAGGAAAAACTGGGAAGAAAAATGAGAATGATGCAAGAAAATTATGAAATGGGAGTAACAGCCTGACTGAGGAAAATAACACCTTAAAAATAGACTAACTCAAATGGCAAAAGAGGCTCAAAAAGGCAATGCGGAGAGGGACACCTTAAAAAGCCAAATTTGCCAGATGGAAAAAGAATCTCAAAATCTCACTGAGGAGAATATTTCCTTCAGATTTAGAATGGAGCAAAAGGAAGTTATTGATTTTATGAGAAATCAAGATGCTGTTAAACAGATCCAAACAAATGAAAGAATAGAAGGCAATGTGAAATACCTCACGGGAAAAACCACTGACCTGGAAAATAGATTGGGGGGAGATAATTTAAAAATTACTGGACTACCTGAAAGCCATGATCAAAGAATGAACCTAGAAATCATCCTCCAAGAAATTCTCAAGAAAACTTCCTTGATATTTTAGAACTAGAGGGCAAAATAGAGGTTGAAAGAATCCACTGATCACCTCCTGAAAAAGTTCCCAAAAAGAAAAATCCTAGGAATATTATAGTCAAGTTCCAGAATTCCCAGATCAAGGAGAGAATATTACAAGCAGCCATGAAGAAACAATTTGAATGTTGTGTATACACATTCAGGATAACGCAGGATCTGACAGCTTCTACACTGAGGGATTGAAGGGCATGGAATATGATGTTCTGGAGGTCAAAGGAGCTGGGATAACAACCAAGAATCACCTACCCAAAAAACTGAGTATCATGTTTCAGGGGAAAATATGATCATTCAGTGGAATAGAGGACTTTCAAGTATTCTTGATGAAAAAATAGAGTTGAATAGAAAATTTGACATTCAGACACAAGAAGCAAGAGAAGCATGAGAAGGGAAACAGGGAAAAGAAATCATAAGGAACTGATCAAAATTGAACTATTTACATCCCTACATGGAAAAACAATAATTGTGACTGATGAAACCTTTTTCAGTATGAAAATAATGGAAGAAGGGTGTATGGTCATTAGAATATATATGTGAATGTGTGTATATATGTTTACAGTTATATATGGATAGAAGGCACAGGTTGAATATGGTGGGAAGGAATGATACTTAAGGGGTGAAGTTATGAGGTGAGAGAGGAAAGTAGCAAGAGGAGATGGGGAGGGACAGGGTAGGGTAAACTATCTCATGTAGAAGAAGCAAGGGGAAGTGGCTGCAGGGGGGAGGGGAAGAACAGGAAGGCAAAAAGGCAAAACCATATTCTCATTGAATTTGGCTCTGGGCGAGAATGACATACATACTAAATGGGATATCTCATCCTGCTGGAGAGTGGGGGGAAGGGGAATGAGAGGGGGAATGATGGAGGGGAGGGCATTTGAGGGGAGGGGAGGTTGGAAATACCCACTATCGAAGAGGGACAGAATCAAAGTAGGGAATGGACCAGGTGGGGGGTGGGATGGGTGAGAGGGAATTATAAACAGCCTTTTACAATATATCTACTATGGTAATGTTTTGCATAGCTTTGCATGTACAACTCATACTGAATTGCTTATCTTCCCAGAGGGAATGGGTGACAAGGGAGGAAGGGAATGGATCTAAAAGTCAAAGTTTTAAAATTAAATGTTTCAAATATATGTCAATACTATTATTAATATGATTTTGCATGTAATTGGGAGATAAGATGTTCAGGCATTGGGGCACAGAGTTTCACCTTGCCCTAATGGTAAAGTAGAAAGGGGTATGGGAGAAGATATGGGAGAGAGCAGATTGGATGAGGGGATATCTTGTGGGACTGGTATTCTGGGCTGGTGGGTAGGGGAAAAATGGGGGAAAAGTTGTAACTCAAAATCTGGCAGAAATGAATGTTGTAAACCGGAAGTTAATAAAGCATTTGTTAAAAAAAAAAAAAAGATTGTGGTACCTGTATATTAAAATGCTTGTATTATTGTCATATTTAATGAAATTATTGTTTCTATAATTTTTCTTTCCTCTACCCATTCTTTTGTCTTAAGTTATTGAATGTAGAATTATTTTAATTACTTCATTAGTGACCCTTTATCAAATATAATTTTGCTGCACTCTAGTCAATAAAAGTGTGTTTATTTTTTTCTGCATTTGTTTATGAGTTTTTTATACCTTATTATGTGGCCATTTTACATGAATGTACCATTGACAACTGAGGTATGCTTATTCCTCTCTAGTCCTGTTATTAAATTTTATAATTTTTATCTGTAAACATTCATCAAAAATAGAATGAACTGAATTATTATATCGAACTTTTCTAAAATTCTTTTCTCCTTTTTTGTTTATTTTGGTAAGATTGAGATATGAAAGCAACAAACTGAGTTTACCATCAGTTATAATTTTAATATCTATTTCTCCCTGCAATATTTAAAATTTTCATTGAGTATTTTGATGTTGTAAAATTCAGTGCATATAAGTTTAATATTGTGTTATTTCATCGTCTTAGGTGCCTTCCAGTGAAAAGTAATTTCTTTAGTTTATGACTTTTGATTAAAATTATTCTTGTTGCTGATTAATCTAAGGGTCATGATTAGTATTCCTGATGTTTTGCAGGTTTATTCAATAAGTTAAAACTCATGTAAGTTTACCATTTTGATGCCATCTGAAAGATTAAGGGAATACACGATTTTACCCTGTTCATTTATAGGTCTATGTGGCCACATGTGTGGCCCCCCACCTCTTTTTTTCCTTAGAACCGGGTTTGTGTTCCCAGGTCTAAAGGTACACAGTTAATTCAATCATAAAATGTCGTTTTGAACTCCTGTCCAGCTCACAGCTGTGACATATCCT
>WOXC01006168.1:835000-865067 GCA_011680675.1 Gymnobelideus leadbeateri
TTAGGGGCTTTGAGGTAGAAAGATAAATGCTGAGTATGCAACCACTGATAGACCGGGAAGCTATTGAAAGAAAGATAACAATTGAGAAGAAATGGTGAACCGTAGGTAGTAGAAGTTGGTTAAAAAAAAAGTTAAGAAACTTTGATAATGTGGATCACAAAGAAACCAGGGGATACTCAGAGATCTTTTTGGAAATTAAAGAGTCCACAGGTCACTGAGGTTTTGAACATCTGGAACTGTTCAAAGATACAAAAACCCAAAGGACTGGGAATCAAATAAAGAAAATTAAAACACCTCAAGGATGCCTACGTTCCAGACTCAGCTTACAGAGTCACAAACAGGAATCACAGTACCATAGACTTAGACCTCAAAGGTCACCTAACCAATAAATCTATTTTTGATTTATCCCCAAATCCAAGAGAGATTGTTTGATTGACTTACCCAAAGTCACACAGATGGTAAAGCATCAGATATGGGATTTGAACACAAGTCCTCTGACTACAGAACCAGTGTTTTGTCCACTGCTATGTATTGCTTCAAAAAGTAGGATATCAGGCTAAGGAAGGCCTTGTCCTATCCTAACATGATATGAGTCATCTTTGATGGGGGAGGGTGTATGTGTGTGTGTTGGGGGGAGGGGTATTAGTACCTCTGTATAATAAAAAGAAGGGAAAAATAAGGGTAAAACGTTTTGAAATGTAGAAAAACACCTATGTTCAAAGAAATCTGCTAAGGACTTTGTAAATATTATCTCGTTTGATCATTGCAACAGCCCTACAAGGTAGGTATTAGTATGACCTCCATTTCGCAGGTGAGCACACTGACAGAAATAGAGGTGATGTTCTATACCCAGGTCACAGGGTTAGTAAGAATCTGAGACCAAATTTGAAATCTGATCTTCCTGACTCCAGGTGCAGAGTTCTCTCCACTGTACCACCTAGGGGATAAAGTTTGTTACAGAAAGGAAAAGAAAATTGTTCCCTATGGAGTGGTTCAAATCCAAAATCTCTTGGTAAAGACTCAAGACAGCTATGGAAATTCTCACTATTAACAGAGCCCTGAGATTTCTTTGTCAACCAGGATCAAGGAGTAAGTATATTAAAGGGCATTAAAAACTGCTTTTGATGGTGATATTGTTTTTAAGCAGAAATTCTGGACAAAAACTACAAAAACTAAACTTGGAAAAAATTGCAAAGAATACAAAGGAATTTTTAAAAATTTTGCCTGGTATTGAGCAACTATATATGTGTGTGTGTGTGTGTGTGTGTGTGTGTGTGTGTGTGTGTGTGTGTGTGTCTGTACAGTATATATATATATAAAGTATATATGTGTATATATGTATACATATATATGTGTGTATATGTATGCATATGTATATGTGTGTATATATATTTCTCCCCATATTTTTAAAAAGATTTTCTTATTAATCATGTTTCTTAAGATTTTAAATATTCTTATTATTTATTTAATATGGTACATCTGCTTCAAAAGAAATCTATTTAAATTATATTATGATGAATTTAGGTTAAGACACAAGGAAGAACTTCCTGATGGTACAATATGACAAATAATGGAATAGCTTGAGACAATACTATTTTAACTCCTTTTCCCTGTAATGCTATGAAAGCAATCACATTTCGTACCTTTTCCACAGCATGTCTGAGATGTGAACCTCCTTAAAGAAAGCAGATAAAATAAATGACTTCTTATGAGGTGCTATAGCCCAGTGAGTCTAACAAAATGATTGTTCTTGTTTTACAAACATCCCATCCCAAAGGGGCTGTGTAAAAAATAAAGTTGCTAGGAATTTCATATCAAGCTCATTTATCACTGGGCATTTTCTCTATCTTCTATAACATTCAAGTCAACTTCTGGGCTTGACAAAGCAAGTCTAACCTGTTTGAATTATATGTCAAATAACATATCTAATGGGCAAAAGTCTTATCTCTGCAATATTGCCACAATTTTAGTATTCTTTCATCTGCCTTTTAAAGAACCATTATGATGCTATTAAAAAGTGTTGTTTTGAAGTTATTAAATAGTTATTAAATTACTTTGGGATTTCTTTGGGCCCTATTACCTTCATTCCCTCATTGGCTTGGAATTGGAAGATCAATATAATATAATGGAATAAGAATTGGTTCTGGAAGCAGATAACCTGAGTTTTAAGTCTATCTTCTAGAACTTAGTAACTGTGTAACCCTAAGTAGGTTACTTTACATCACTGTTCCTCTATTACTTCATCTACAAAATGGGGATAAGAATATTTGTACCATCTACCCTGCAGGAATTTTGTGAGAAAAGTAGTTTGCTAATATGAATTTCAATTATTGCATAAAAAGAAAGAAATGGGGCACAAACACAAGGGCAGAGAGAGAGCAAAATATGTCCTTTTCAGCTGACTATTCTTAGTTTCTTGCTATGTAGCCCCACTGGGATATTTTCAGAATCTGCAAGCAGACCATATGTTCTCAATTCCTTAATATTAAAAGCTGTCTTGTCTTTCTTTATTTAAGTTGATATTTATAGTTCTCCCCATTCTATATGTGAATTGTTAACTATTTGTCCATGATTGTCAGCATATATTCAAATTTTTCTATTGGTTTGCCTTAGTGGAGCTAGGACTTCCATGTTTTGTCTCTAAGGTTAAGTTGAGGTATTTCTTATTTATTTATTCTTATTGTTGCTCTCTTTCATCATCATTATTATAATGGGGAGTCCTCAAACGCATTGATTTTGTCTTATTTTCATGATGGGAAAGTGATTGTTGAGCAAGCATCCAGAGATGTTTTTCAGAATGATATTGTACTGAAAATGACAGAAGGACCATACTTAAATAATGATATTTTTCCTTTGTAATGCACTTGATGATTGACACAAGGCTTTCATGTCACTCACATCATTTACTCCTTACACAAATCCTAGTTTCCTGTTATAAGTCAGGAAACCCCTTCTAATGCTTTGCATTATTAAATATTCCATACCTTACAGTCTTAGAGTGTTGCCTAGCATATTAATAAGGACATTACTATCATTTTTCCCTGAGGGTCCCCCAAAAACCCATTCAGAGAATGTTGTACCACTATTAGCCCAATTTTATAAATGAATCAACAAAGGAAGGGAAGGGTAAAGGAATAAGAATTTATACAGCTGTTACTTGGTTCCATGCTCTGTGCTAAGTGCTTTACAAATATTTCATGTTATTATCATAACTGCCATGTGAATTAAATTTGTTGCTATTATTTTATCCCCATTTTATAGTTGAAGCAACTGGGGCAAAGAGATGGTTAAGTGCTTTGTCCAGGGTCACACAGTTAGTAAGTGTCTGAGGCTGGGTCTAGACTTCCACTGTCCTGACTCTGGGTCCAGCAATTTTTCCACTGCACCACCTAACTGCCCAACAACAACAATAAGAGCAAGCATTTTTATAGTAATTTAAAGTTATTTAAAAACAATATTTACTTGATATTGTGATTTTCTCTGTTCACAACAGAGGAACAGAGAAGCAAAGAGGTAAATTACTGAATATTGATGGACTTACATGTGAGTAATTTATGTGCATTACAGTGTGGAAATAAAATTATTTTATATTTTGAGCCTTGTGAGCCTAATTATAATGGTGTTCTAATTAGCTTCTTTCCAAGGACTAACTTTCAATCAGTTGCACTGTGGGGAATGTGTACATTCCCAAGGGTAGCCACATGCTGCCCTTACAGGAAAACAGGAACAAATGGTTTAAACTATGGGATTATTCAATTTACATATTATAGGCCACAGAAAGGACTCACATCTGAGTCTATAGTCAGAATTTACCCCTTGATAAACCTTATATAATCTCTGTAACTGAGTCCTATCTGGGGACACATACTTATTATCTGTGTACATGTCATACCTCTTTGTAGAAAGCAAACTTATGGAGGGCAGGAGCACGTTTTTCCTTGTATCTACATGATTCTGGACATTGTAGTTAATTTATAAATATTTCTACATTGCATTGATTTCCAGTTAGTATGGGAGACCAATGATATCTTTTTAAGGTCAGTATCTATTTTTTCTTTTACTTTGAAGGTAATAAATTGAGATAAACATTATTTGAATAATAATATATCAATAATAAAGACAGAAGTGAAGAAAGAAAAATCAGAGAAATAAAAGGTAGCTGTGTTAGAAAGACAAAGAAGAAATGGAGCAGCTGTACTCCCAGTTATTTTATACTATCTAGATTTATTTTAAATGGGCTCTCTTTTACTACCTCTTATTGAAGATTTTGTTTGAGATATATAGGAATTTTATGAAGAACTTGTGTGTACTTGATGGTTAATATGTTCATTGAATTAAATAACTTGAATCGAGAACATAACAGAATGGGTTTATGTACTCAAGAGGTGGTGAAGTATTATCGAAGTAAAATGACTTTGGGGGCCACTGAGTGCTATCTACGACCTAGGCTCATTGACTATTTATAACCAGACTTTGCATAGGAAATTGTACTGAAAAAGTCATTCCTTCAGTGTGACAAAAATACCCTTTCTACTGAAACTTACTCCTAAGCTGTCTTTAGTATGGAAGAAGTCACATAAATGAAAGTGATTTTATGGATACCAAGAATAATCTTTGAAAGTGAACATGGAAATGTTTTTCTGTTCCTTTTCATAGCACTTACATCTTGTCCTGTTTAGTGGATATGTCCAAGGTCGTAGAGTTTTTCTTATTTAGATCCCTTAAGGATCAGATTACACTGGACATAGAGACCTAGCCTTCAACTTTTCTTTGAGGTTACCACTAGCAACCCCTGACTATGTTCCCAGTATGTTCTCATCTTTTTTCACCCAGTTATGAGCAAACATTCTGCATTTCTCAGTTTCCACTTAATTTCCTAATGAGCAGAGGAAATGGACATATGGAGTTTAAAGGGTAAGACTTAGTTATTCACATTATTGTCTGGTAAATCAATAAAACCTATTTGTCAATCTAAAGCCTCTCTACTTCCTTATAGAATCACAGATCCACAGGAAACTCTACTTAAAGCATCTGTGACATTGGGTTGATTTATAACTGAACAGCCCAATGGGAATAAAATAATCAAGTGCAGACATTGGCAACAACTGTTACTCATGTGAACTTCAATAAACCACGTGCTCTACTATTTTAATTTTTCATCTATAAAATTAAGTGACTATTTTCCAGTCATTTCAAACTGATATTGCATGATTCTTTTCTCTTTGTGGGTATAATTAGATTCTAATAAAGATATTTGTATAAGCCCTTGGAGTTTACAAAGTACTTCATCATACAATATCTCATTGAATCCCAGTAACAATCATTTGAGATGGACAAGGCAGGTATTATTACTGTAATTGTTTTACATATGAAGAAAAACAAAGATCAGCAAGAATTAGTGTCTTATCTGAAGAAAATGGCAGAGATAGGACTAGATCTCACATATTCTGCAACTTGCTCCAGTGTCTGCCTTATTAAATGCTCATCCATGTATTCAGGTAATATATACAGACCATATAGTTGAATTATCACAGAATATAATAGAAACTGGTGTTTTTGAAGGTAACCCAACCTTACAGCTATTTTGAGGTAAAGGGAGAAATAATGATGATGATGAAAAAAATGGAATTTATATATTGCTTTAAAGTTCGCAAATCATTTTGCATATTATCTTATTTAATGGTCCTTACAACCCTGAGAGATAGGTGATATTATTAACCTCATACAGAGATGAGGAAACCATGGTTATGTAGTTAAAAATTTGCTCAAGGCCACAAAGCTAGTATGCATCTAGAGCAGGACTGAATCTCAGGTATTCCTCATCTGAAGGATACTATACTAAGCCAAATTGCTATGTTTTGCCATGCTGTCTCCTAGCCTCCCTTTATGGGAATTGATCCAGCCTGCCTTGTGGATGTCCCTCACATCTGTCACTGTCAGTCCCCAAGGGACTCATTCCATAGCATTGTGAGTAGACTGAATCCCACACCTGATGAGATCCTCAGTTTTCAGGCATTCAGTATAAAATGGGTGAATACCTTCCTTTTGATCTGTCCTTGCTAAAGTAACATCCATCTCTATCATTCTATGATTCTCACATTAGATTCATTCATTACCTTTTCTTTTTACATCAGAGCCATTTCTAGATATACCTCAGGTCTGCCTTGATGGAAATGAACCCTCCTTTTTAATAAAGAAAGTGAGTTAACAAAAAGAGTCAATATCAAATCATAGGAGGTAAGCATTCCTTTTGGCCATAAAAGACAGAATTAGGAGAACAAACTAGAAGTTACAAAGCCACTTATTTGAGTTTGATGCCAGGAAAAACTTCTTACAAATGAGAGGTATCCAAAAGTGAAATGAATTGCCTTGAGAAATGGTGAGCTCTCCTTCACTGATGATATTCAGAGGCCAGATTATGACTTGTTAGGTATATTATAATGGAGTATGCATTGAACAAAATATCAGCCAAGGTTTTTTTCCACTTACTTTATTGTATTTATCTCACATATAAGTTTTATAATTCTTTTCCTATAAGCATCAGGTCATACATATCTTCCCATATTTCTCTGAATTCCTCATATTTATTTTTCTTATTTTGCAATATTCTATTGCATTGTTATAACACACTTTCTTCAGCTTTTCTCATAATTGATGCTCATGCACTTTGTTTCTACTTTTTAATTCTACATAACAGTACTGATGTGAGCATTTTAATGTATATTGGAATTTGTTTTCACCTTTTGACCTTCTTGTTATAAAAGTATTTCCCCAGAACAGAGAGCCTGTTGCTTAATATCTTCATACATAAATGGATTACCATAAGCATGTAAGTAAGATCACAAAATAACTACTTAAATAATTCAAAGACCTTCAATTTTATTAGTGAAGATACTGGCATAGTCCGAAAGACCAGCTTTGGGGATAGGCTTTATGAGTTATTGTTATCAATAATAGCCATTGTCTGAACCCCAATCTTCTGGTGATTACCTTCTCCCAAATTTTCTAGGAGAATACTCAGCTAATGGAAATACAGTTCATTGTCAAAGCTTTCACAACTAGGTAGGATATGCAGGCATAACCTCTAAGAATTCATAGTCACCTCCATACCATGATTCTGCATCTGGGGGAGATAAATATGGAGATTTTGAAAGGAACGAATAGTTTTCATTACTCTTTCTTTCCTCTAGGATAAAATATAAATTATTCTGTTTAGCTTTTAAAGCTCTTCCCAACCTGGTTTCAATCTCTCTCTCTCTCTCCCTCTCTCTCTCTGTTTTAAAAATACTCTCCTTCCTTTACTCTGCTTCTCAATCAAACTAGACTTCTCTCTGTTCCTCAAACAGAACTCTTGACATACCTTTTATGTATCACCATGTCCTTCCACTGGTCATCCCTCAGTTTTAGAAAAGACTCCTCCACATCTTTACCATAGAGTTCCTCTTTTCCTTCAAGATGTTACTAAAGCAACCTCTTTTACATGAAGCATATTTTTATCTTCCAACTCCTAATTCACTCCTTTCTCAAATACCATCTGTTTAACAACTTCTTATTTAATTGTGTTCTCTTTACATTTATTCTATGCCCCCTCCCCATTAGAAGTAAATTGTTGGACAGAAGGGGTTGGTTCATACATTATATTTGCAACCTCAGAACCTAGAAGAGCTTCTGAAATACAGTAAATTCTTAATAAATAATTGTTGACTGAGTAATTAAAATGATTTAAAAATAACTAAAAATTTGTGCCATTAAATCCTGTATAATTTTGTAATAATAATTATCCAATAGATGAATCTTGTAAAGTACTGCTGATAATTGCCTTACACTCCCACACAACAACACCTCCATATTATCTTGAGCTCTCACATTGGCCAGATGGTTTTATATTCTTTTCTCAATAAGATTTGCCTCAAGTAGTCTAGGGAAAGCACATGACCTGCTCCATGATGATCTCATTTACTTGCTAATCGTTAATAGTACCAAATAAATAAAAACACATACTTTTGTTCTTCAATATGCCCCAATTATGTAATAACACTTTTGTATATGTTAGTGGTTCATTTAAGTTCCTTGTTGGTTTTCATTCTATTTATTTTTATTCTTCAACATTCATTTCCACAACATTTTGAGTTACAAATTTTCTCCCCAATTTTCCCTACCCCCACCCCAAGATAGCCAGCCTACTAAGTATCCCTTCCCCCAATCCATTCTTTCTTATATCCTCCCACATTAGTAGGGAAAGATGAATTTCTATACTCCAGTGCTATGTAGCTAATTTCCCATTTGCATGTAAAAGAAACAATATTTTAACATTTGTTTTTAAAACTTTGATTTCTAGATTCTTTCCCTTCTTCCCTCCTCACCCACCCCCAATGGGAAGGAAGCATTTCAATATAGGTGTAGCAGCAAGCACCCTAGCATACCCAGTGTATCTGCCAACACAGGTTCTTAGATCTGCTTTTTATAAGAAAAAAATCTTGCTTTAATCAATCAAACATATAATTTACCTAGTTCAGGGGGATAAGTCAGCTTCAGAATATACAGACAGGTTACAAGCAGAAGTTATAAGAAAACAGAAACATTTCAAGCAGACAGGCCTGTATACTTCAGTGTATACAGACAGGTTACAAGCAGAAGTTACAAGAAAACAGAAACATTTCAAGGAGAGAGGCCTGCAACTGTCTGACAATTACATACATCCATACCTAGTAACAATTACCAGAGAGGGAAGCATCAGCATCTGGGTTTTCAAAGCCCAGGGGGCTGTGAATGCCTGCTAGATTATTGTCTGGTCAAATCACACAACACTTCTCAAAGTGAGCCCCAAAGCAAAGCCTCCCATCAGGGTTTATATAGCCTTCTCCTGGCTCAGAGAACATAACAACCCTCATGACCAACTGCCCAATCAAAAAGTATCTCCTGAAATACAAGCATCCCCCCACAGGTTCCAGATGCACTTAAGTTTATCAAAGGGCCTAGGAGCAGTAAAGATCTTAAATTTACATTTCCATAGGTTGTACAAGTACAAATCATTTCTGTAGTAGTTATATTGTGAAAGACTAATTATATTTCCCTCCATCCTATCCCATCCCTCATATTCTATTTTGACCCTGTCCCTTTTCAAAACTGCTTGCTTCTAACTACCTTCTCCCCCAATGTACCCTCCCTTCTATCATTCCCACTCTGATCCCCTTACCCCTTATTTTCCTGTAGGGTAAGATACCTAAATGAGTGTGCATGTTATTCTCTCCTTGAGTTATATTCAATGAGAGTAAGGTTGACCTATTCCCTTTCACTTTCCTGCTCTTTCCCTCCTTTGTAACAGTTTTCTCTTGCCTTTTATTTACCCTATTCTATCTTTTTCTTTCTCCTCCCAATATATTCATCTCTCACCTCTTTTTTATATTTTTAGATATCATCCTTTCCTTTTCAATTGATCCTGTGCTCTTTGTGTGTGTGTATACATATATACCCATTCACATATGTATTTATATACATGTGCACCTTTATATAGAAACATATATATGCATGTATACATATAAACGCATATATATTTCCTTCAAATATCTTCATAATCAGAAAATGTCATGAATTACAGTTATTGTTTTTCCCTGTAGGAATGTAAATAGCACAACTTTAGTAAATTCCTTATGATTTCTTTTCCCTGCTTACCTTCTCATGCTTCTATGGTTCTTGTATTTGAAAGTCAAATTTTCTGTTCAGCTCTGGTTTTTTCATCAAGAATGCTTGAAAGTCCTCTATTTCATTGAATGAGCATATTTTCCTCTGAAATGTTATATTCAGTTTTAATGGGTAGGTGATTCTTGGTTTAATCCTAGCTCCTTAGATCTCCAGAATATCATATTCCAAGCCCTTTGATCCCTTAATGGAGAAGCTGCTAAATCTTGTGTTTTCCCAATTTGGCTTCCACAATACTCAAATAGTTTCTTCCTGGCTGCTTGTAATATTTTTCTCCTTGACATGGGAACTCTAGAATTTGGCTACAATATTCCTAGGAGTTTTCTTTTTGGGATCTTTTTCAATTGAAGATTGGTAAATTCTTTCTATTTCTATTTTACCTTTGGTTCTAGAATATCAGGGCAATTTTCCTTGAGAGTTTCTTGAAGGATGATTATATTTTTGATCATGGCATTCGGGTAGCCCAATATTTTTTAAAGTATCTCTCCTGGACCTATTTTCCAGGTCTGTGGTTTTTCCAATGAGAGATTTCACATTGCCTTTTTTTTTTTTTTTGGTCTGGATCTGTTTTATAGTATGTTGATTTCTCATAAAGTCACTAGCTTCCATTTGCTCCAATCTAATTTTGAAGAAATTGTTCTCTTCAGTGTTTGCTTTTTTAAAATTCCTTTTCCATCTAAATAAATTTGCTTTTTAAGGCATTCTTATCATTGGCTTTTTGAGCCTCTTTTGCCATTTGAGTTAATCTAATTTTAAGGTGTCATTGTCTTCAGTGAGCCTGTTGACTCGCTTTTCATGATTTTCTTGCATCATTCTCATTTCTCTTCCCAATTTTTTCTCCACTTATCTTACTTGATTTTCAAAATCCTTCTTGATTTTGTCCATGACCTGTAACCAGGTCATATTTTTCTTGGAAGCTTTTGATGCAGAAGTTTTGACTTTGTTGGCTTCTTCTAGTTCCATGTTGTTTGTTTTTTTCAAATGCTTTATTAACTTCTGGTTTACATCATTCATATCTACCAGATTTTGAGTTACAATTTTTCCCCATTTTCCCCTATGCCCCACCCCAGAATAGCAGTCCCACAGATTATCCCCTCATCCCATCTCGTGTCTCCCATATCTTCTCCCATACCCCCTTTGACTTTTCCAGTAGGGCAAGATGAATCTCTGTGCCCCAATGCCTGTATATCTCATTTCCCAATTATATGTAAAATACTATTAATAATAGTATTTATATATATATATATATTGAACATTTGATTTTAAAACTTTGAATTCCAGATTCATTCCCTTCCTCCCTTGTCACCCACCCTTACTTTGAAGCTATGCAATTCAGTATATGTTGTACCTGTGTAGGTATGCAAAACATTACCATAGTAGATATACTGTAAAAGACTGACTATAATCCCATCCCTCCTATTCCCCCTCCTACTTGGTCTATTCCCCACTTTGAAACTGTCCCTTTTCAAAAGTGGGTGCTTCCAACTTCCCTCCCACCTTCCCTTCTATCATCCCCTCTCTCATTCTGTAACCCCTACTGTCCTGTAAGTTGAGATATCCTATTTATTATGTATGTCTTTTTCTCCCTGATCCAAATTCAATGAGAATAAGGTTTTGCCTTTTTGCTTCCTATTCTCCCCCTCCCTTGTAACCATTTTTCTTTGCCTCTTCTATGTGAGATAGTTTACCCCATTCTGTCTCTCCCCATCACCTCTTGTTATATTCCTCACTCACCTCTTAATTTCACATTTTAAGTATCATCCCTTCCTATTAAATTTGACTTGTGCCCTCTATCTACGTATAACTGTTAACATATACAGATATATATATATATATATATATATATATATATATATATATTCATGTATGTTTTTATATGCCCGTATATGCTTCTTCAACTATTTTCATATTAAGAAAAGTTTCATCAGTTAAAATTATCATTTTTCCATGTAGAAATGTAAACAGTTCAACTTGGATAAGTTCCTTATGATTTCTTTTCCCTGTTCACCTTCTTAAGCATGTCTTGCTTCTTGTATCCAAATGTCAAATTTTCTATTCAACTCTGTTTTTTTCCTCAAGAATCCTTAAAAGTCCTCTATTCCACTGAATGACCATATTTTCCCCTGAAACATGATACTCAGTTTTGCTGGGTAGGTGATTCTTGGTTTTAATCCCAGCTCCTTTGCCCTCCAGTACATCATATTCTATGCCCTTCTATCCCTCAGTTGTAGAAGCTGCCAGATCCTGTGCTATCCTGCTTGTGTTTCCACAATATTCAAATTGTTTCTTCCTGGCTGCTTGTACTATTTTCTCCTTGACCTGGGAATTCTGGAACCTGGCTATAATATTCCTCAGAGTTTTTGGGGGGATCTTTTTCAGGAGGTGACTGGTGGATTCTTTCACCCTCTATTTTGCCCTCTGGTTCTAAAGCATCAGGGCAATTTTCCTTGAGAATTCTTGAAGGATGATTTCTAGCTT
Organism: Gymnobelideus leadbeateri; assembly: GCA_011680675.1. NCBI lineage: Eukaryota > Metazoa > Chordata > Mammalia > Diprotodontia > Petauridae > Gymnobelideus > Gymnobelideus leadbeateri. The sequence goes on from WOXC01006168.1 coordinate 847,178, forward strand.
CTTTCTTTGATCATGACTTTAAGGTAGTCCAATAATTTTTAGATTACTTCTCCTGGATCTATTTTCCAGATCAGTGGTTTTTCCCATTAGGTATTTCACATTGCCTTCTATTCTTTCATTTGTTTGGATCTGCTTAACAGCATCTTGATTTCTCATAAAGTCACTAGCTTCCATTTGCTCCAGTCTAATTCTAAAGTAATGACTCTCCTCAGTGAGCTTTTGATATTCTTTATCCATCTGGCAAATTCATTTTTAAGGCATTCTTCTCCTCATTGCCTTTTTGAGCCTCTTTTGCCATTTGAGTTAGTCTGTTTTCTAAGGTAGTTCCATTTTTTGATCCTTTTTGCCCCCCCCCCCCCGAAAATATCCTATGGTCTGATTGTGCTCCCTCTGCTTGCTCGTCTTGTTAGTCAATTACTTGGCTTTTTAGCTCTTTGCCAAGGTAGAGCTCTGCTTCCAGATTGGAGCAAGCTCTGTCTCAAAGTGCAAGGTGTTTTGCAGTTGTCAAAGTTATGTGGAGGGTACCTTCTCTATAGACACCACAAGCTCTGGCACACTGGAGTTTCTTATTCCATCTCCACCACACAAGACTTCAATCTATATCCTAGCAGGTTAAAGCAAAAGGGATTACTCTGTGAATAGTTGCTTGGTCCCCCTATATTTTGCAGGCCAGGACCTCTGGAGGCAGCCATGTGGCAGCATTTATAGACACTGTGACTCCTCTACCTCTCACTCCTGGGACAGGGTCTGGAACCTGCTCTTCTCTCACCCAGTTCCAATAGAGTTCCTCACTGATCTTTTAATTTCCCTTTGGCATTTATGGGTTAAAAAGTCTGGAAACTGCCACATCTGCTGGGGATTCACTTCCCTGCAGTCTGCTGTGGCCTGTCTGTGATGCTGGTCAGGGTGCTCTGGGTCTGAGCCAGCTCAGCTCATGTGAGACTGTGCTTGGCTCCCAGGCCAGTGAGATAGACCCTTCCTTTCTCCCTGCCAGGCTGCCTTCAGTGGGACATTTGTTCCTGTATCATTCTGTATGTTCTGTAGCTCTAAAATACATTTAGAGTCTTTTTTATAGGTATTGGAGGTGGTTGGGTAGGGAGCTCAGAAAAGTTCCTGCTTTTGTTCTGTCATCTTTGCTCCACCCCAATTTTTATTTTTATTTTTTTAAGAAATAACTGCCGGGGGGTGGAGCCAAGATGGCGGAGTAGAAACAGCTCTTCCAAGCCTCTCTGCCCCCAGATTCCCCACAAACTATGTAAAAAAGGACTGTGAACAACTTCTGGAGCCCCAGCACCCACAGAACGACACAGAGAAGCTAACCTCCCGCTGAGGACAGCCCAGCAGGAAGGACCAGCGCAGCAGTCTGGGAGCCGGCAGCGCGCAGAGCGCAGAGCGCAGGAGCCGAGCTGAGCCCAGGTCCGTGTAAGCCAAGGTTTTAGCCCCAGGGCAGCAGGGCCAGCAGCCAGCTGGAGGAACCCCAGAACACCAGGAGCAGTGGCGACTCCAGAATTATCAACATAGACATGCCTAGGACAAAGTAAGAGGTTAGTGTCCTATGGACTTTGGGACCTTTATTTGGGGAATGCGTCAGCTCCCTCCCCTGGGGACTAGAAGCCGCTGAGGAGACACGCCATTTTGTAGTTTTCAGAGGCAGATCTGGCTCCCAGCCTACAAATCGTGGGGAGATCCAGCGATCAGTCTTGGGGGGTAATTGCTCTTGCTTTAACCTCCCTGGATCTGGATTGTGATCTAGGGTGGAAGTTGTGGGTGGGTTTACAGCTTGCCAGAAACGGAAGTTGCCCCCCGACACGTTAGGGACGAAAATTCCTCTATCTGGCCTTAAGGCCATAGTGTGGCAACAAGCCCCAAAGTCAAGCAATTAAGTGGCAACATGCCAAGGGAAAGGAAACAGAAAAATGCAACCCTAGACTCCTATTTTGGGGGCATAGAGCGGGAAAAGGACTGTGAGGTCAGAAGTCCTGCTCCAAAAGCCCCAGGGGAAAACATGAGCGGGTTGCAGGCCATAGAGGACCTTAAGAAGGACTTTAAAAAATCAAATAAGAGAAGTGGAGGAAAAATTAGAAAGAGAAATGAGAAGGATGCAGGAAAAGTATGAAATGAGGGTCAACAGCCTGACTGAGGAAAACAACACCTTAAAAAATAGACTAGCTCAAATGGCAAAGGAGGCCCAAAAGGGCAATGAGGAGAAGAATGCCTTAAAAAGTCGAATTTGCCAGATGGAAAAAGAATCTCAAAAGTTCACTGAGGAGATTCATTCCTTCAGAGTTAGACTGGAGCAAATGGAAGCTAGTGACTTTATGAGAAATCAAGATGCTGTTAAGCAGATCCAAACAAACGAAAGATTAGAAGGCAATGTGAAATATCTCATGGGAAAAACCACTGACCTGGAGAATAGATCCAGGAGAGACAATTTAAAAATTATTGGACTACCTGAAAGCCATGATCAAGGAAAGAACCTAGAAATCACCCTTCAAGAAATTCTCAAGGAAAACTACCCTGCTGTTTTAGATCCAGAGGGCAAAATAGAGGTTGAAAGAATCCACCGATCACCTCCTGAAAAAGATCCCAAAAAGAAAACTCCCAGAAATATTATAGCCAGGTTCCAGAATCCCCAGATCAAGGAGAAAATACTACAAGCAGCCAGGAAGAAACAATTTCAATATTGTGGAAACAAAATCAGAATAGCCCAGGACCTGGCAGCTTCTACACTGAGGGATTGAAGGGCATGGAATATGATATTCCAGAGGGCAAAAGAACTGGGAATGAACCCAAGGGTCACCTACCCAGCAAAACTGAGTATTTTGTTTCGGGGAAAATATGGTCATTCAGTGGAATAGAGGACTTTCAAGCATTCTTGAGGAAAAAACCAGAATTGAATAGAAAATTTGACACCCAGACACAAGAAGGAAGAGATGCATGAGAAGGTAATCAGGGAAAAGAAATCAAAAGGAACTTATCAAAGTTGAACTATTTACATTCCTATATGGAAAAGCAATATCTGTGACTGATGATATCTTTCTCACTATGAAAATAATGGAAGAAGGGGATGTGGTCATATGAATACATATGTGAATGTGTGTGTATATGGTTACAGTTATATATGGATAGAGGGCATAGGTTGAATCTGTTGGGAAGGGAGAATACTCAAGGGATGAAATTATGAGGTGAGAGACAAAAGTGGCAAGAGGAGATGGGGAGAGACAGGGTAGGGTAAACTATCCCATGTAGAAGAAGCAAGGGGAAGTGGTTGCAAAGGAGGAGGAGAATAAGGAAGGCTAAAAAGGCAAAACCACATTCACATTGAATTTGGTTCAGGGAGAAAATGACATACATACTAAATGGGATATCTCAGCCTGCAGCAGGATAGGGGGAAGGGGGATGAGAGGAGGGATGATGGATGGGAGGGCATCCTTGGGGGGAGGGGAGGTTGGAAGTACCCACTATAGAAGAGGGACAGGATTATGTAGGGAATGGACCAGGTGGGGGTGGGATGAGTGGGAGGGAATTATAAGCAGCCTTGTACAATATATCTACTATGATAATGTTTTGCATAACTAGACATGTACAACATATACTGAATTACTTATCTCCCAAGAAGGAATGGGTGACAAGGGAGGAAAGAAATGGATCTGAAATTCGAAGTCTTAACATTAAATGTTTCAAATATATATAAATACTATTATTAATACTCTTTCGCTTGTAATAGGGAGATAAGATGTGCAGGCATTGGGACACAAAGATTCACCTTCCCCTAATGGAAAAGTCGATGGAGGTATGGGAGAAGGTATGGGAGAGAGCAGATTGGAGAAAGTGATATCTTGTGGGACTACTATTCTGGGAGGTTGGGTAGGGGAATAATGGGGGGAAAATGATTGTAACTCAAAATCTGGCGGAAATGAATGATGTAAAACAGAAGTTAATAAAGCATTTGTTTAAAAAAAAAAGAAATAACTGCCTTTTTATTGTGTACATTTTGAAATGGTTTCCCAATTTCTTGTTTCACAGAAACCATTAAGCATACTCAGCTTAACATATATGTTCTAAACCTGCCTCGCTCCCTAAATAAAAGAAATCATTCCAAAAATTTATCCAGGAGGTCACTCCAAGGACATGCAGATTGATATTATAGACAGACTACCCCCTCCATCTGCCTCTTCATTGATCACCATCCAGTATCCTCTTTTCAGACCCAGGTCAGCTGCACATTTCTTGCCAACAATCATTAAGTGTCCAAGAAGATTTTCGTCTTATTCTTCTGCAACAGATATCTGAGTAATGGTTTTCTTAGGTATCACCAGGAAATGAGTTGGGGCTTGTGGGCAAACATCATGGAAACAAGACATCCTCTCCCCAGGGATCTTCCTTCTGGAAGGTCCATTGGTGCACAGAGGCATCCATGTTAATAGATATCCTTTCCCCAGAGCAAGGCATAGAGGTACGAGCGCCGCAGGGAAGCACAAGGCAGTAAGCCGGGAGCCACCACACTAGGGCCTCTGCTCCACAGCCTCTTATTCCTGGCTTAGCTCCACCCCCATTTTAAAATATAAATATAAATTTAATTATAATTGAAGGTATGTACTTTTTTCAATAATTGATTCTATTTACTGATGATCTTAGAATTTAAGATTAAGTAATAACTGCTACATTTACATATTTAAAGAAGAACTATTTCCTTCTCCAGTAGATTAAGGCAACCAGAGGTTAAGTGACTTGCCCAGGCTCACATGGCTAATAAGTGTCTGAAGCTGAACATGAACTCAAATCTTCCTGATTCTAGGCCTAGTGCTCTATCCACTGAGTCATCTACACATCATTCTTTCATTCCATGAGATACAAAAAGTTAACAAGATAATAAGCAGACTCTATCCTGGTCTGTCATTTTTGAGTAGCCATAAGGAATATGGAATAACCTCTTTTGCATTGCAATATATGGCAAAGAGGACTCAACTTGTAGTGAGGGATCCTAGGATCAAATCCCATCTTTAGCAATAAATTCTTGAGTGACTCTGGACAAGTCATCTAACCTCTCAGACATTGAGTTTTCTTAAATGTCAAATGAAAATAGCAATTAAATTACCTTCATCATCATATTATTATAGTCAAAAATCAAGATTCAAAAAACTACATACATGGATTATTATTTTTACAGACAGTACTCTGCCATGGTAAATAATTAGTCTCTTAGGCCAGAGACCTGGAATAATAATCAAAACACTTAACACATATAAAATTTTAGTTTACTAGATAGATAGATATAGATATTTCTTTTATGCCTCACAACAATCCTATTAATATTAGTCTTCATATTACAATATAATTGGTCATGTGGTGGATCCTTTTCCAATTTTTTTTGTGATCTCTTTGGCATACAGACCTAGTAATAGAATTACTGGATCAAAATATATGCACAGTTTTATAGTCCTTTGGGCAAAATTGCTCTCCAGAATGTTTGGATCATGAACCAAGGTCTTCTTAACTCTGAGTTCAACATTCACTCTAGACGTAATATCAAAGGTCATGGCCCAGCAGAATTATTGCATGCCTAATCCCAAAATCTATGCCTATGTGTATCTCCTATGATGATATTAGAATTTTTTTTCTTTATTGAGAAGTCTTTCTGCTAATTTATATTGAGTTTTCAGTCCACAAATGCCCCCAGAACTTTATCAGCCAAATGGTTCTCTAGCCATGCCTACCTCATCTGGTATTTGGAAATTGATTTTTTAACCCAAGTTTGAGGCTTTCTAATTATCCCTATTCAAATTAACCACACCAGATTCTGGTCAATCTTCTAGGCTACCAAGATACTTCTGATCTACTGCTATGTAATCTTTTGTTTTAGCTACCCTTCCCTGCTATGAGTCATAGGAAAACATGATAAACATGCCATTTATGCTTTTATCTAAGTTATTAGTTTTTTTTTTTTTGCTTGTTGTTCAATCATTTTCAATTATGCTTAATTCTTCAACACTCCATTTGGGGTTTTCTTGGCAAAGACATTTCTTCACCTCAGTTTATAAATGAGAAAACCCAGGTAAAAAGGATTAAATGACTTGCCCCTGGTCACACAATTAGTAAGTGTCTGAGGCCAGCTTTGAACTCAGGAAGGTGAGTCTTCCTGACTCTAGGCCTGGCATTCTCTCCACTGTTAATATCATTATTATTAAGATTAATTACTAAATTACTATTATAAATTATTAATAAAAACACTAAATCGTGCAAAGCCAAGGACCATCCATTATCAATCTCCTTCCAAATTAATATTAACCCTCAACTAATGCTGTAACTAACCATTTGAAACCCTCCAAATCCACCCAACTTTATACATGTATATCATATATCTATCTTTTCCAGAAAAACATGTGGGAATTCCAGATGCTTGCTAAAATCTATGCAATATTTGTCTACAAAATTTCCCCTCTTCTAGCAGTCTAATTAAACTTGCCATAAAAGGAAATTAATTTAGTCTGAGATGGCCTATTATGGAAGTCATATTTGCTTTTTGTAATCATTTCTATTACTAGATGTCAAATAATGATACATATCCTGGGATTTTACCAGAAATTTAAGTCAAGCTCTATGAATTGAACTTTCCATATCTGTTCCCTTGTTCCTTTTCCCCTAAAGTTGATATCATTTTTTTTCCTTGTCCAGTACTAGAGCATCTGTCCTGTGCTTCATAATGTGGTAGTCATGACTGGATACCTGCAAATAAAATGTAGAGCTGCTACTGAGCAGGATCCTGCTTGTCATGTGACCCACAGCATCCAACCATTTGCCTGTCTGTCTCTAGTCTATTTTAATTTTGGCCCTTATGCACTGCCAAGTTGTGTAGTTCTGCTTTAGAGCTTCCTCCTATCCCAGGACCCTATGGACATTGTTCTCAGGATCCTTCTATAGTATAGAAAATAGAAGTTTACAATCTTCTCTCCAAAAACAAAATGAGGTGCAGTATTGCAGGAGTGGCTGATCAATGCTATATTCCTGCCCTGAGTACTCTTTCCCTTCCACTTTCAAAAACCATGGGATAGTAGGCACATAATAATAGCAGCAGCAAATCAACAGCTAACATTTATGAAACACTTTAAGGATGCAGAGCACTTTGCATATGGTATCTCATTTAATATTCATAACAACCAGGGGGAGTAGGTTCAATTTTTAATTCCTATTTTGCAAGTGAGGAAACTGAGAACAAGAAAGGTTAAGAAATTGTTTAAGATTACACAGTTACTATGTATCTGAGGGAAGATTTAAACATAGGTCTTCCAGACTCCAAGTCTAGTATTCTATCCACTGTATCATCTAGACTAGATGTTTCAATCACAATCTTTGGAACATCAGAAATAATCAATTTGGATTCAGAAGGATAAATTTTCATTGTTACTTCAGAGAAGGGTATATAGAAGTAGTGTTTGAAATAAATAATTTCAAGTTATTTTATTTTCATAGTATATAACTATTTTGCTCTAAAATATTTTATTATTTTATTGAGAATGACAATAATTACATATGTGTTATTATTTTAAAAATAAGAACTTGTGTATGTCTTGGCAGAGACTTCAAGCAATTATCAGTAGGTCTTACATAAATGTTTGTTTGTTTGTTTGTTTGTTTTTAATGAGAGTAACCACTTTTAGAATAGGGAATGAACCTGTGAGTTCATTGATATAAGGAGGTAAAAGTAAGGAAATTTCCCTTATAACATATTCCAGCATCTACACTACAATTTCTTTTTTACCTAGAGCACTGAGATGTTTTTAATTTCCCAGAGACAAAGCCTGGATATGTCAGAGAGAGGAGCTGAAATGCAGGCCTTCCTCACTCGGGGGACAGAATTCTAGTCAGTATGCCACAACACCTTTAATAAATTTTACTGCTTGTTCTATGGTTTATTCTTGTTGTTGTTTTTATAGTTTCTTTTTTTTAACAAATGCTTTATTAACTTCTGGTTTACATCATTCATTTCCGCCAGATTTTGAGTTACAATTTTCCCCCTGTTGTTCCCCTACCCACCCTCCCAGAATAGCAGTCCCACAAGATATTGGTTCCTCCAATCTGCTCTCTCCCATATCTTCTCCCATACCCCCTTTGACTTTTCTATTAGAGCAAGGTGAATCTCTGTGCCCCAATGCCTGCACATCTTATCTCCCAATTACAAGCAAAAGACTATTAATAATAGGATTTATACATATTTGAAACATTTAATTTGAAGACCTCAAATTTCAGATCCATTCCCTTCCTCCCTTGTCACCCATTCCCTCTTGGGAGATAAGTAATTCAGTATATGTTGTACATGTCTAGCTATGCAAAACATTACCATAGTAGATATATTGTACAAGGCTGCTTATAGTTCCCTCCCACCTATCCCATCCCCCACCTGTTCCATTCCCTACTTGATCCTGTCCCTGTTCCATAGTGGGTAATTCCAACCTCCCCTCACACCAGGAATGCCCTCCCATTCATCATCCACCCTCTCATCACCCTTCCCCTTATTCTGCTGCAGGTTGAGATATCCCATTTAATATGTATGTCATTCTCTCCAAATTCTCTCTGAACCAAATTCAATGAGAATCTGGTTTTGCCTTTTTGCCTTCCTATTCTTCCCCTCCCTTGCAACCACTTCCCCTTGCTTCTTCTACATGAGATAGTTTACCCTACCCTGTCTCTCCCCCATCTCCTCTTGCCACTTTCCTCTCTCACCCATAATTTCACCCCTCGAGTATCCTCCCTTCCCAACAAATTCAACCTATGCCTTCTATCCATATATAACTGTAAACATATATACACACATTCACATATGTATTCATATGACCATACACCCTTCTTCCTTTGTTTTCATACTGAGAAAGGTTTCATCAGTCACAGTTATTGTTTTTTTCCATGTAGGAACGTAAATAGTTCAATTTTGATAAGTTCCTTTTGATATCTTTTCCCTGATTACCTTCTCAGGCATCTCTTGCTTCTTGTGTCTGGATGTCAAATTTTCTACTCAACTTGGTTTTTTTCCTAAAGAATGCTTGAAAGTCCTCTATTCCACTGAATGACCATATTTTCCCCTGAAACAAGATACTCAGTTTTGCTGGGTAGGTGACCCTTGGCTTCAATGACAGCTCTTTTGCCGTCTGGAATATCATATTCCATGCCCTTCGATCCCTCAGTGTAGAAGCTGCCAGGTCCTGGGCTATTCTGATTGTGTTTCCACAATATTGGAATTGTTTCTTCCTGGCTGCTTGTAGTATTTTCTCCTTGATCTGAGAGTTCTGGAACCTAGCTATAATATTCCTCAGAGTTTTCTTTTTGGGATCCTTTTCAGGAGGCGATTGGTGGATTCTTTCAACCTCTATTTCCCCCTCTAGGTCTAAAATATCAGGGCAACTTTCCTTCAGAATTTCTTGAAGGTATCATGGACAATTAATGCAAATGCAAGATGGCATAGCCAATTAATATTTTGGGGGGTTCTTTTATTAGCTGGCAGCTGTCCCCAAAGGGGAGGCAGCCCTGAGAAGTCTGTCCAGCAAGCTTTTATACAGTAAAAAGTACTTCCTGAAACAAACAGTGGTCAGTAAGGCAATGGTTGCTACATAGGGATGAAAACTAAGGTGGGGCTGCAGGCTAACGGGGCCGTTCTTTGTTTTAGTTACATCTTGGTTACAAGGCAGGTGCAGGACGAGGTTTCACAACAGTCATACCTCTATGCTAGGTTCTTGGGGCCCCCTGAGGGGCCTTATGGGAGGCCTTGTGTAGGAGCTAGCCCTATAGGAATCTGCCACTTCAAAGGATGATTTCTAGGTTCTTTCTTTGATCATGACTTTCAGGTAGTCCAATGGTTTTTAAGTTATCTCTCCTGGATCTATTTTTTAGGTCAGTGATTTTTCCTATGAGATATTTCACATTGCCTTCTATTCTTTCATTTGTTTGGATCTGTTTAACAGCATCTTGATTTCTCATAAAGTCACTAGCTTCCATTTGCTCCAGTCTAATTCTGAAGGAATGATTCTCTTCAGTGAGCTTTTGAGATTCTTTTTCCATCTGGCAAATTCGACTTTTTAAGGCATTCTTCTTCTCATTGCCTTTCTGAGACTCTTTTGCCATTTGAGTTTGTCTATTTTTAAGGTTTTGTTTTCCTTAGTCAGGCTGTTGACTGTCATTTCATACTTTTCTTGCATCTTTCTCATTTCTCTTCCAAATTTTTCCCCCATTTCTCTTATCTCCTTCTTAAGGTCCTCTATGGCCTGTAGCCAGCTTGTATTTTCATTTGGGGCTTTTGGTGCAGGAGTTCTGACCTCACAGTCCTCCTCCTATTCCATGCTTTGATCCTCTTTGCCCCCAAAATAGAAGTCTAAAGTCTCATTTTTCTGTTTATTTTGTTTCCCTTGCCTGGGCATATTGCCACTTAATTACTTGATTTTTGGGCTTGTTGCAACAGTAGGAACCTGCCACCAGACAGGAGAGCTTCTGTCCCAAATGTGGGGTCTTCACAACTTCCACAGGTTGGGTGGCCTCTGTAAAACCTCCACCTGCTCTGGCAAATTGGATACCCACCCCAGGCCTACCCCCAAGACCACAATCCAAATCCAAGCAGGTTAAAGCAAGAGCGATTAACCCCCAGACTGATTGCTGTATCTCTCTACAGTTTGAAGGCCAGAAGCTGGAGCTGCCACTGACTCTGCAAAATGACCTCTGTGTTGCCTTTCCTCAGCAGCTTTTCGCCCCCAGGGGAAGAAGCCAAAGAGTTCCCCAAATACTGGTCCCAAAGTCCACAGGGCACTAACCTCTCACTTTATCCTAGGCATATCTGCGCTGATAATTCTGGAATCATCACAGCTGCTGGTGTTCTGGGGTCCCTCCAGCCAGCTGCTGGCCCGGCAACCCTGGGGCTAAAACCACGGCTCACACGGGCCTGGGCTCTGCTCCCAGAGCGCTGAGCTGTTGGTTTCCAGTGTGCTGTTCTGTCCGCTCTCAGAGCACTGTGCTGGCCACTCCCTACAGGGCTGCTGAGCTGTCCTCAGCAGGAGGTTAGCTTCACTGTGTCTTTCTGTGGGTGCTGGGGCTCCAGAAGTTGTTCAGAGTCCCCTTTTACACGGTTTGCAGGTAATCTCGGGGCAGAGCACCTTGGAAGTGCTGTTTCTACTCCGCCATCTTGGCTCCGCCTCCCTATGGTTTCTTCTTACAAGTGAGTTGTTTTATTCCATACTGTTTTGAAATTCTATATATTATTTTAGCTACTTTTAGTATTTATTTCTTAGTATTTATAACTATTTTAACTACTTAAAGGACATAGCTACTTTTATACAAGTAAATCCCAGTCAGCCAGGACTAAGAACTATTCTCCAGATATTGTTTGCTATCCTCTATACTAATTCATGGCCTGTTGTCCTTCCCCATGGTCTCCCCACCTTTCCCAGCATGCCTGGAATACATTTCATCTCAAGCCTTTCAAAGGGCTGCTCTCCCCTCAATGTCCAGTTTAGTTATCACCTCTGATCTTCCTAACTATAAATTCTCTCCCACATAAGTTTTTGTGTTTTAAGTTTTTTTGTTTGTTTGTTTGTTTTCCTTGCACTTATTCACCATCTGCTGTGCTTTATAGCTCTTTGTGCAAAGACCAAAATTTGAAAGCTCCATAAAGGCAGAGATTTTTTTTTTCCTTTGTACACTCAAAGCCTAATCAATAAGCATGTATAAACATCCTTCTATGTTTGTAGTGTGCTGGAGATACTGAAAGGAAGTAGAAATAGTCCCTATCCTCAAGTTGCTTATATGTATGAGGCAGCTAGGTGGGGCATGGATAGATCATTGGCTCTGGAGTTAGAAAGACCTCTGACACTTGTTAGCTGTGTGACCTTGGATAAGTCACTTAATCTATGATTGTATTAGATCCCTCAGCTATAAAATGGGAATGATAATTATAGTACCCACTTCCTTAAGCCTTAATGTGAGAATCAAATGAAATAATATTTGTAAAGTGCTTATCTTAAAGGTGGGTTGAGGTTGAATGTGTTCACAGATTGCTAAATACAAGTTCTATACAAAATAAAAACAGTGGGGTTAATAACTGGGCAGATCTGGAAAGGTCACTTGAAGATTGTGGTATTTAAACTGGGTCTTGAGAACTAAGGGATCAAGATGTAAAAGTAAAGAGAGACATAATTCCAAGCATTATGCAGACACAGTGAAAGGAGGTGGGATAATATGTATGGGGATATCAAGTATGTTTGGAATTTTTAGTGCTTGACAAAATATAATGTATAATAAGCCTAGAAAGATAGGCTACAACCAAACTGTGGAGGGCTTTAAGGATCAAATGGAGGAATTTGTATTATATTTTAAAGGAAGCCAATAGCCACTGAAGCTACTTGAGGAAATGAATGACATGATCACATCTGCATTTTCAGGATATCAAGTTAACAGTTTTATGGAAGATGAATTGGAGAAAAGTTGGATGTAGGGAGACCAACTAAAAAGTACTAGAATAATTCTGAAAAGTGGTGACAAGGAACTGAATTGGGTATGGAATTATAATCAAGGGGTTGTGTACATTACAATCATAATCCAAATTTAGACAGTAATTCTGGCTCTAAGCACTCTAGTGTTTAAATGGCATTACTTCTTACGAAAAGGTGAGTGTTGAAAACTAATTATTTTAAATTTTTATAATAAAATGAATATAGCTCACATGGGCCCTTGAATTTTGTAATATAATATTATTCAAATACTTTATATAGAGAGGAGCCCCATAAAAATGCCTGAGGCTTCTTATAACCTAAGAGTGATCCCATGTCTTAGGGATGGTTGTGGGCTTAATGCCTTTCTGTATCAACATAGGATCATAGATTTAAAAAAAATAAGATAGTGGTCTTTAGTGAAATATAAGGATGGTTCTCCAAATGGCCTACTACTCTATTACCACTCACTCTCAGGGTCCTTCTGAAAATACTGATATGTTAGTAATTTACATAAAAGAGCTATTCATTTAAAAGTCACACTTGTAGCTAATAAGTGCTGTAAGTGCTTCTCATTTAAATGAATCAAAGATGAAGTAGAAACAGGACTTCCACACAGCTCTGGCTCCCACCTTCCCCAATTCAAGTAAAAAGGGAATCTGAACAAACTTTGGAGCTACAGAACCAACAAAGTGACACAAAGAAGCTTACCTCCCTCTGAGGACAGCCCAGCAGTCCAGGATGAATTGGCCAACACAGCTCTCTGGGAGCAAACACCAGCCCAAGGCTTTAGCTTCAGGGCTCCGCTGTGGCCATTTCCAGAATTATCAACATATAGATACAAAGGACAAAGTAAGAGGTCAGTGCAGAATGGACTTTGGGACCCAGGAGTTAGGAGCTTGTTGCCCTCTTCCCCCTAGGACTAGAAGCCACTGAGGAACCGCAATGAAGCTGCAGCCACTATGGGTTCAGCTCTTGGCCTACAGACAGTAGGGGGATCAAGTGAACAGTCTAAGGGGTTTAAACTGCTTGGATCTGGATTGCAATCTAGGGTGGAGGTCCTGGGGGTGTGGCCAGCTTGCCAGAGCATGTTTAGGCTTCAGAGAGGGCACCCAACTAATACCTCTGACAGCTGAGAAAACCCCAACTTTTGGGACAGAAGCCCCCCTGTCTGGTGGCAGAGTCCTACTGAGGCAAAGAGCCCAAAAGTCAAGTAATTGAGTGACAACATGAACAAGCAAAGGAAGCAAAACAAACAGAAGAATACAACATTAGACTCCTATTTTGGGGACAAAAAGGATCAAAGCATGGAACAGGAGGGAGACAATGAAGTCAGAACTCCTGCACCAAAACCTTAAAAAGAATATATGAGCTGGTTACAGGCCATAGAGGACCTTAAGAAGCAGATAAAAGAAGTGAAGGAAAAATCGGAAAGAGAAATGAGAAGGATGCAAGAAAATTATGAGATGAGAGACAGCAGCCTGACTGAGGAAAATAACACAGTCCTGTAAAATAGATGCAGGAGAGATATTTTTTTTTAAATTATTAGACTACCTGAAAGCCATGATCAAAGAAAGAACCTAGAAATCATCCTTCAAGAAATTCTCCAGGAAAACTGCCCTGATGTTTCAGAACCAGAGGGTAAAATAGAGGTTGAAAGAATCCACCAATCACCTCCTGAAAAAGATCCCCAAAAGAAAATTTCTAGGAGTATTATAGCCAGGTTCCAAAATTTACAGATCAAGGAGAGAATATTGCAAGCAGCCAGGAAGAAGCAATTTGAATATTATGGAAACACAATCAGGATAACACAGAATATGGCAGCTTCTACACTGAGGGATTGAAGGGCTTGGAATATGATATACTGGAGGGCAAAAGAGCTGGGATTAAAACCAATAATCACCTACCCAGCAAAACTGAGTATCATGTTTCAGGGGAAAATATGGTCATTCAGTGGAATAGAGGACTTTTAAGGATTCTTGATGAAAAAACCAGAGTTGAATAGAAAATTTGACATTCAGATCCAAGTAGCAAGAGAAACAGGAGAAGGTGAAGAGGGATAACAAATCATAAGGATATTATCAAAGTTGAACTATTTACATTCCTACATGGAAAAACAATAATTTTAACTGATGAAACTTTTCTCAATATGAAAATAGTTGAAAAGGAATAGAAGGCATATGAATACATATGTGATTTGTGTATATATGTTCATGGGTATACATAGATAGAGGGTACAGGACCAATTTAATAGGAAGGGATGATAGTTAAAAGGTGAAATTAAGAGGTGAGAGAGGAATATAATGAGAGGAGATGGGGAGAGACAAAATGGAGTATGCTATCTCATATAAAAGAGGCAAGAGAAAATGGTTACAATGGAGGGGAAGAACAGGAAGGCAAAATGGGTCAACCTTATTCTCATTGAATTTGGCTCAGGGAGCAAATGACATGCACACTAAATAGGGTATCTCACCATACAGGAGAGTTGGGGGGGGGGGGAAGGGGATGAGAGGGGGGATGATGGAAGAGAGGAAAGGCTGGGGGCAGGGAGGGAAGTTGGAAGCACCCACTTTTGAAAAGGGACAGGACCAAAGCAGAGAATAGAACAAGTGGGAGGTGGGTGGGAGTTGGGATAGGAGGGAGGGAAATATAATCAGTCTTTTACAATATATCTACTATGGTAAAGTTTTACATTAGCTACACAGGTATAACCTATACTGATCTGTTTATCTTGCTGGAAAGGGTGGGTGACAGTGGAGGAAGGGAATGAATCTGGAATTCAAAGTTTTAAAACCAAATGTTTAATATATATATATATTATATTATATTAATATATATTATATTATATTAATATATATTATATTAATATTATTTTACATGCAATTGGGAAATAAGATATATAGGCACTGGGGCATAGAGATCCACCATGGAAAAGTTGAAGGGGGTACGGGGGTAGATATGGGAGAGAGCATATTGGAGGAAGGGATATCCTTTGGGACTGCTATTTTGGGGACATGGGTAGGGGAAAAATGGGGAGAAAATGTGTAACTCAAAATCTCGTGGAAATGAATGATGTAAACCAGAAGTTAAGAAAGGATTTGGAAAAAAAAATGAATCAAAGATTCTTCCATTAATTCTTATATATATATACATAAATATAATATATATCTTATATATATATAAATATAATATTAAAATATATATATATATATATATATTGGAGGGCAATTGGTGTTAAGTAACTTGCCCAAGGTCACACGGCTAGGTATTTTTGTTTGTGTGTGTGTTAAGTGTCTGAGGCCAGATCAGAACTCAGGTCCTTCTGACTCCAGGGCCGACGCTCTACTCACCACGCCACCTAGCCACCCCCCATTAATTCTTAATCATAAATGTTACTGAACAAACTAAAAGCATAAATACAACCATAACAGTCCACCCAAAAATCTTAATCACATGGGGATATTTCTGGGCTGAAACCTATAGAAACTTAGCAGGGAGGCTCATGGGTAGGAAAAAACTCTAAACTGCCTTGATGATCTTTTGGATACAGTCGGTATCACATTTTATCTATAGATGGGGTCATTCTTCTTCTGGGCCTCTGCACTCAGAGATACTTTTTTTTTTCTGTGTTCTATTATACGTCTGATATAGAAATGTTATGTTATTTTAGTCTAAGCAGAGACAATAAGCCAGGGGTCTGAACAGCTATTCAGGTCTGTTCTCTTGTCTTGACTCTGAAGTAATGTTTATTAGCATAGAAAAAATAGTTTCCTGTTCTGGAATCCATACATGTGTTTAGGTCATCTCAAAGGATTCTGAGATGTTTCCACTTTTCAAGCTGTAAGCGGCAGTAAAGAGAAAGACAGAAAGGCTCCTTGAGAGTTTCCATCTTTCAAACTATATCTGAACAGGATAGCCTAAACTTTCTCTTTCCCTACCAATTCTTCAGATAGCAGAAAATAATTGTTTCCTCAACTAAGCTCTTTCAAATAACAGAGCTTTCCTTCAATAAACTTGCCTCTGTCTACCTTAGTTGCCTTATCTGTAAGATAAAGTTAATAACACATAAATCAGATGATTGTGGTTTGGATCAAATGAGATAATACTGTAAAATATTCTGCAAACCTCAAAGCATTATGTAAATTCTACTATTATTATTAATTATATCAGTTATCAGCATTAGCTATAGACTATCTTTATATGTTGTTAACCAAAAACAATATCTCAAGTCCATGAGACATATGATGCAACTGAATTTATTACAAGAGAAAGGTATGTTCATGTGGGAACTCCTTATATCAAGGAACCCAATACTGTTGGGAAAGCCTTGGGCATCTAAGTTACAAATAAAAGGGGAAGTCATAGGGAAAAAGAAAAGAACTGATCCCCTTCCAGAGATAATGAGAAAAGGTGATGGCAGAAACAACATTCTTTTCCCTTCAGAACTGCTAGACCATGAAAATAAGATGGTCTGCTTATTTACAATGGTCCCAACTACAGAAGCAGTTTCCCAGTCTGGTGCAAACTGACTGGCACCTGTCTTCACTCCCAAGGAAACACAGGGAGTCCAGCTTGGGGAGCAAAGAAAAATTATGTCAGCTCTTGTGAGTCTTTATTATTAACATAATCAGGGCCTCCTTCAGACTCCAGCCTCACTGTGTCTGGAAAATATGGCAACTCAGGAAGATAATTTTATGACATCTAAGATGAGTATTGCTATTGCACTTACCATAAAGTCCTCACAGGGAAAGAGTGAGCCATGTCTGTGATTTCTTTGCTGTTGCTTTGGTCCTGCCCTGAGAATACATTCAAAATTATGTAATCATTACACATTTTTTAAAAAGAAGACAAATTTAGTGGACTCTTTAACACTGCTTAGTGATCTTAGCAAATATTAAAAGAAAATAGTTGCTCTTCTCCTTTCCTCATCTATTTATCTCTCCTCCTTCCCTCTCTCTATTTTAAGTCTCTTTGTTCCTATCTTGAATTGATGGGTAAGTTTCTTCAGGTTCTGCTTCCTTCCTTAGTCATTGACTCTTGCCCACAAGCCGGGGGCGGGGGAAGGGGCAGTCCTCCCCATTTGAAGTGACTCATCTCTACCTTAGGTTAAAAATCAAAATTCAAATTTTTGTCACAGACACCACAGATTGAAAATATGCAAATGTTTCACAATTACCAAAAGTTCTAGTTATTAGGATTTTCCACTTATGAGCCTCAAAGTCTACATGACTGTCATATATTAGTACACTTCTGGGAAACAAGATACTTTGACTGTCATTGCATTCATTAAATCCCAACTCTCTTCCTTATTTTGGGACTATTTTCTCATCTATTTATGCTGTAATATTAAGGCACTGATTTTTCTCAATATTTTTCCCAAGACTGTTTTCTATCCCTTTCAATAAACAAAAAAAAAAACAAAAATA